>VDFB02176069.1:0-29758 GCA_007258455.2 Sequoia sempervirens | reverse complement strand
TTTCATAGGACCCCATCCACCCTTTATAGACCACTTATGTAGGTTAACTTTCCAAATTTTCATAGATATTTTATTTTTATGAAAGTCAATGTTGATTTTTTTTAATAATGTATTGTATATAATAGAAAAAATTACATAAGAAAGACACTCAATAATGTTGAATCATTACAAATCAAAAGTTATAATAAGGTTTAGAAATTGAAGTCATGGAAATAATCTTTACAATTAATCATGATAATATAATTACAATATAATAACATTAATGATGGTTGGGAACATATCATGAAATCAAAGGAAACGACAACAATATAAGTCAAGGTTTTATAAAATTATACAAAATTATAGATTGTCTTTGAAGATGATTTTATATTCTATGATTAACATTACATTAATTGACTTAAAATTTGTTGATTTGAAGATGAATATATTCTAATTGATTTGAAAATGGAGATCAAAATAATCAAGTTCTAGATGTTACTTTTTTTGCTACATTATCTTTAACCTTTATTAATTTATCTTTTAGAAATATAAATCTTTTACTTATGTTTTAAACTAAAACACATTTCTATATTATTATTCAAAAAAAAAACTATATTGTAATTGTTTAGTATAATTTAGTTTTATTATTTTTAATTTATTATTTTAAAAATAATAATAAATAATAATAAATCTTAATAAAATAATGTGAAATAATTATTTTTAACATGTGTACCATTTGTCATCATATTTATTTTAATAGATTTTAAATTCAACTAATTTTTTAAAATATCTTTAAATATACAATGTACTTTTAAGTTAAAATTTTAATTACAACTCAAAATATAAATATATTATGAATAAGATTCAAAATTAAAATTGTAATACAACTCAAAATATAAATTTAATTTAATAATTATCAATATATAAATTAGTGTTTTATAACATAAATGTTATATCTATATAATAATTATTATAAATCAATGTTTTAAATATTAATGATAAGATATTTGATTTCCAGTCAATAATGCACACCAAAACCACCACAAATAAAATAATATTTTATAACACAAATGTTATTTATATAATAATTATTATAAATCAATGTTTTAATATTAATGATAAGATCTTTAAATTCTACAACTCTATTGTTTTTTGTCACTACTTGGTTCCTGTAGTTTATAGCTGAATGCTATGTTTTTGTAGGTTTTTCATGCAGTTTTTCACTGCATTCTCATTGTAATATGCTTTTATCTCAATATAAAAAAAAGAGTTATTCAAGTCATTTTAGGTATTTTTACAAAGATATTAATTTTATTTTTTTATTTTTTGCTAATTTGTGTAAATGATTGCCCTAGTTTCTACAATGAATTATAGATACATTAATGAGAATATTAGATACATTGGCATTCAAGCATAAAACCTACCCATGGCTAATGTGATTTCCCACCACTAAGCCACTCAGCCTTTCATAATGAAAATTTTAAAATTCAAGTGTATTGCAATTCTAGCACATCCTCTAAAGTAAAATCATGTTAAGATTAACTATAACACCAATTTCAAATATTCAAACATAATATAATTTAATTCTAATAAATTTTAGCTATGATACATTATTTTTAGTTCTAATTAGTTTTATATTACTTTGCAACAAAAACAATTTGACTAATTCTTAACATATATAATATATATTTAATAAACTATATACAATTGTCTCATTTTTATGTATTTAAAATTTGACGATAAACAATTCTCTCTTTAAAAAATACTAAAAAAAACACACACCATTAAACCTATAGATCTAATTGCTAATACTAAATGTAACTAAATATATATTTTTAATAATTAAAAATATATATTGAAATCTCTAACTCAACTACTTGCCATGATCATGGTACACATCCATTTCTAGTTTGTCATAAAATTTTCCCTTTTATGGGAAAGAATAGTGTAAAGTGATTTCATACATTTGAAACACTTTCCTTTCTAATACTAGAAAAAAAATTCACCTAATTCTGATGCCAATTACTAAGTTTAAGATCCCTCTCCATAGCCCATGTGGGCCATCCTAATTATCCCTTCCTTTGTTTAGCCCATTTTTTGTTTTTTTCATAGGACCCCATCCACCCTTTATAGACCACTTATGTAGGTTAACTTCCAAATTTTCATAGATATTTTATTTTTATGAAAGTCAATGTTGATTTTTTCCACTTTATGTATGTTAACTTTCCAAATTTTCATAGATATTTTATTTTTATGAAAGTCAATGTTGATTTTTTTTAATAATGTATTGTACATAATAGAAAAAATTACATAAGAAAGCCATTCAATAATGTTGAATCATTACAAATTAAAAGTTATAATAAGGTTTAGAAATTGAAGTCATGGAAATAATCTTTACTATTAATCATGATAATATAATTACAATATTATAACATTAATGATGGTTGGGAACATATCACGAAATCAAAGGAAACAACAACAATATAAGTCAAGGTTTTATAAAATTATAGTTTGTCTTTGAAGATGATTTTCAATTCTATGATTAACATTACATTAATTGACTTAAAATTTGTTGATTTGAATATGAATATAATCTAATTGATTTGAAAATGGAGATCAAAATAATCAAGTTCTAGATGTTACTTTTTTTGCTACATTATCTTTAACCTTTATTAATTTATCTTTTAGAAATATAAATCTTTTACTTATGTTTTAAACTAAAACACATTTCTATATTATTATTAAAGAAAAAAATTATATTTTAATTGTTTATTATAATTTAGTTTTATTATTTTTAATTTGTTATTTTAAAAATAAAATAAATAATAATAAATATTAATAAAATAATGTGAAATAATTATTTTTAACATGTAAAAATTATTTTGTCAATACATTTATTTTAATAGATTTTAAATTCAATTTTTTTTTTTAAATATCTTTAAATATATTAAATAAAATTTTAAGTTAAAATTTTAATTACAACTCAAAATATAAATATATTATAATAAGATTCAAATTTAAAATTGTAATTAAAACTCAAAATATAAATTAAATTTAATAATTTTCAATATATAAATTAGTGTTTTATACCATAAATGTTATATTATATAATAATTATCATAAATCAATGTTTTAAATATTAATGATAAGATATTTGATTTCGAGTCAATAATGCATACCAAAACCACCACAAATAAAATAATATTTTATAACACAAATGTTATTTATATAATAATTATTATAAATCAATGTTTTAATATTAATGATAAATTTTTTAAATTCTAGTCAATAATACATTCCAAAACAACCACAAACTTCTTGTGGGAAGCCCATCAATAATTTTATTTGTGAGTGATTACCTTTTTCATGGTCAAATCAATGCCAAATGATAAGGTTTTAAGTTCTAGTCAATAATGCATTCCAAAATGACCACAAACTCCTAGTGGGAAGCCTACCAATGATTTTCTCTTTAAGTGATTACTTTTCCATGGTCAAACCAATACTAGGATAAACATTTGTAATTTTCAAACCCTAATAAAGGGTGGGCTATCTATAACTTGAAGCACCTTAGAAGATTGTTATGTAACAATTTGATCCATACATTTAATGGCATGATCATAAACATTTTGTTTACAATAGATATTTTTTAATGGTCAAAATTTTAATTATATAGAAATAATATAAAATGTCTATAATTTATAAAATTTGTTGCTTATATGATAAAAATTAGTGAATTAGTTTTTATTGTACAATAGTAAAGAATAGTTAGATATCACGTTTGAAATTTTGAGTTTGGTATTATAGCTAATCTCAATATAAATGTATCTTAGAAGGTGTGTTGGAATTAAAATAATATATTGTAAGTTTTAATTTGAACGTGTCTAATATTCTCATTAATGTACATATGATTCCTTAAAATAATTAAAATTTAAATTAAAATCTGTGTAAAATACCTAAAATGGACCAAATATCTCTTTATGTGATAGCGTACATACACTTTAAGCTCTTGGAAACGAATCTAATCATTTACATTGTTTTCTAATTTGAGCTCCTTTAGTGAATGCTAGCTCAGTCAATATTTAGGAAAGAAATGAATGTCATTAATCACCACTTCTTTTTTAATTTATTAAACAAAGTTGGACTACATAAGAAAATAGCAGTTCAACAAGGAATTGCACAAAAAAGAGAAGAAAAATCATCACTTTTTGGTAGGGATGAGTTGTAAAATTACTTTCGACATTGAAGAGAGTGATATTTAAGCAAACTATATAGAGATGGAACATCTTGAGCACAAAACTTCTCTACATAGTCTACTATGTTTGTATCATTATTGGTACATTAACATGAAAATGGCTAAATAAAAGAAATATTCCAAAAAAATAGTATTTTAATCCTAAGGTCATAAGTTGACAACAAAAATTAAAATAATCACATTCAATATTTTTTTGAAAAAGAAGGTAAAAATTTATTAATTAGAAAAGTACATCATTACAACCATCAAAAGAATTAGGAAACATTAGGGGCCTAGAAGGCCAACCCAAACAAATCCTAAAGATACTATAACAAAAATTCGAACACATAGAGGCCAAACCACCAACCCCTTTATATTTGCACATCTACATGAATCAACCTCTACAAATTATTAAAATATTCCCTAGGAAGTTACTCCCATTCACTAACTTTCCAATCTCTCTGTCCCTATGAATCCCATTTAAAATGGAGAAGAAGAATATAACTACACCAGACTTATCCATTCCAACTCCTCCCACCCCATCCTATTCAGGATTTCCCCTAGATGACCCATTTGTATTAATCTTCAAGAAACCATCCAAAGGAGGAGACCACTTGTCCCGTTGAATTTTCATTTTGGGGTTTCTTCACCTTGATAAAATAGAATCCTTCAGCCCATTCATAGATAAAACTAATCTCTTCATCACCTCCACCTCCCCTAGATCAGTAGGAGTAGCTACCTCACACTTAGCCTGAATAGTTTTTTGAATCATACCCATAACCCTTTGCCATATTTGATGAAAAGCCAAAGCACAATCTTGGAAAATCCTTTTATTCCTTTCCAAGCAAGTTTTCCACATGACACAAGAGGGCCCTATATTCTAGGCCACCTGAAGACAAGTACCCTTAGCAGGCGGTCTCCCCATACTTCTCCAAAACTCCACTAAAGACGAAGTATGCACACACTATTGTTTCCAAGCTTCCCACCAACAATGCCACATGAACCTAGCAAATAAACATTAAAAAAATAAATGTGAAGAGGACTCCTCACTACTGCCACATAGAACATAGATTGAAGGTCCCTAAAATCCATGCTTCCTCGAATTCTCCCAAGTGAGACACCGATCTCGAGCCACTAGCCACAAAAATAAATTGCACTTGGGTCAGGAAAATTTATACCAAACATTCTTCAACAAGGGGACTTTCTCTCCTCATTTTTTCCTACCTAAAACTTGATAACCAGTTGCCACTAAGTACACCCCCCTCAAATCAAGACTCCAAGCTAGGGTATCATTCAAAGATAGGGAGTTGTGATCCCTACCTACCAATATCTGATAAAGTTCATCACGATCCTCAATAGATCCTTTTGGAGTCCACTCTTGAGGGACTTTCCATTCAAACACCTCCACATGACCCACCCTCTCACTAAATTTGAAATATTCTACCTTAGACCATCCAACCTCTAAAAAGATATGACCTAAGTTCCAAAGATGCAGATACATGGATAGGATTGGGGGATGACCATCCTAGAAATCACACCAAAACAAGGCCCTAGAGTCGCTATTACAAATCCAAAACAAACCCTGCTTAATTAAACTAGCCCATCTCTTGAGTGTATCCCAAATCATAGATCCCAATCCAACCACACCATACCTAGGCACATCAATACTCACTGCGCCTCTCAGGTACTTACATGATAGGATCCTAGCCTAGGATTGGTCCTGATTAGTGGACCACCTCGAATATAGATTAGTAGCAAGGGATTGCTTGGTAAGAACAACCTATCATATCCCAAGACTCCCTTCTTGCTTTAGTCTACAAATAGCATCCCACTTAACCAAAGACCACTTGGTAGATTCCAAATTCCCTACCCATAAAAATTATCTTGAAAGAGTATCCAGATCCTTGATAAAACTTAAGGGAGCCACTTACACCATACATTTGTATATAGGTAGTGCTAGGACCATTGATTTTAGTAATAAAACTCTTCCTACAAAGGAAATCCACCTGACAGTCCAATGACTAATTTTACCCTAAAACTTATCAATCACCTTTTGTCAGGTCTCCCGAGGAAAAGGGCCCACTGAGATATGAATTCCTAAGTACACCAGGGGGAGGGAACCAATTCAAAACTTGAGAATTTGAGCTATTCTTGACTAAATCAAAGGAGATGTGTTGAAAAAATATGTGTTGAAAAAATATATGTGTAAGGAAGATAAGGTAGTAGAACAACTTCCTACAATAATCTTGAGAGGAGAATAATACAAAACTTTACATATCTTTACAATAGTTACAAAAACTTAAATAAAAATAGACATAAATATCATGCATACCACAACATAGTGATTTACGTGGGGAAACCATTTTGTGAGAAAAACCCCACACTGCAAAAGCCGCCCAATATATTATTCAAAAATCACAAAGATTACATTATACTTGCAGAACAAGCTTCTCATAGGAGTATCACCAACTAGGGATCCAGAGGCAACACGACCACTATTAGACTCTTATAATACATCACAATACATAGTTATAATACAACACCCTCATAAAATAGGGTTGACTTCTAGGGCAAGGCAAGCTAACAAAATATCAGTTGTTAGATCTAAGACCTAATGATGAACGGTCTAGATTTACAATACTAAAATATAAATAAAATTTTCCTTCCATATGCACTACCCCTAAGCCCCCGTCGAGGCACGCAACACTCAAACCCCTAGATAGGGGGATAATCCCCTTAGACCCCTCATGGGGGGGGGGACCCCCCCATGCCCCCCTATCAAAGATGTATCAACATTACCTTATGTAATTGCAAGGTTGAGACACATTTTCCCAACAAATCTCCCACTTGTCAAACACCTTGCAAGAGCAATGGGAGGGTGTATAAACATCATCTCTTCATTGCTAAGGGTTGAAAGGCCCATTGAATTTGATCACCATCTGAACTTCTTTGTGCTCACATGCTTAGTTAAAAAACAACATCCATCAAAATCTCTACCTTAACCAGCTTCACCCTACCATCTTCGACCATATCTCTAACAAAATGATACTTTACATCAATGTGCTAGGTATTGGCATGAAATGTCAGGTTCTTGGCTAGACATATCACACTCTGATTGTCACAATAAATTGTCACTGCACCTTGTTTTATTCCAATTTCTAAACACAGTTTCTTAAGCCAAATGGATTCTTTATAAGCATGAGTAACTTCCATATAGTCAGATTCAATAGTGGAAAAATCAACCACAACATATCACTCACTCATCTAACTAATTGCACCACCAAATAAAGTAAACACATAAGTATTGGTGGATCATTTTCTATCAACATCACTTGCCTAGTCTAAATCCACATAACCATGAATATCAAGGGAAATTTCATCTTCATTCGTATTACTATGATAACAAAAGGAACAATCTGAGGTACCGCACAAATAAATGAAGACTCTTTTAATTGCATCCTAATGAACTCTACTAGGCTTAGAAATATATCTATAAATAACTCCCACTACTTAGGCAATGACTGGTCTAGTGCAAACCATAACATATATCAAACTTCCAACTGCACTCTAGTAAGGCACTTTGCTTATGTCTTCAAAATTCGGTGGAGATGTTAGACAATCTGAAATAGATAACTTTGTTCCAGTTGAAATAGGAACACACAATGGTCTACAATCCTGCATATCAAACCTCTATAAAATTTAATTGGCATACTTACTTTGGCCAAGCCATAGCTTTCTATTCACTCCATCTCTTTTAATTTCCATCCCAAGAATGTGTCTAACTGCACCAAGGTATTTCATTTCAAATTTAGCATCAAGTTGAGATTTTAGTTTTGAAATCATACCTTTCCCTTTACCAATAAATAACATATCATCAACATATAATGCAATAAAGAGGAAACGATCACCATCAATTTTATAATAAACACAATGATATGATTTAGAACACTCAAATCCCAAATTCAACACATATGTATCAAATTTCTAGTACAACATCCTAGGACTCTACTTTAGGCCATACAAAGATTTCTTCAATTTGTAAATGAAGTTACTTTCACCTTTCACCACGTAGTTCTCTGGCCATGTCATATAAATATCTTCCTCCAAGTCACCATGAAGGAAAACAATTTTCACATCCATTGCTCAACCTCTAAATCATAAGAAACAAAAATAGGAAGCAAAAATATAATGGATGCCATTTTTGAAATATCTTACATATGACAATTACTTCGACTATTATTGTTCATTTATTGTACTAACACTTTTTGTCTGAGTAAACAAGCGAATTTGGAAAATGATGTTGGGGTCATATAGATACTTTTTTGTCTTCCCAGTGTAACAACAAAAATTAACTTGTATGGATTACTAAGGTCTTTTTGGTCCATGTTGTGAATTATGTGTTGTTGGTGTTAGGTGACTTTTATGTGAAAATATATTTAATTGTCTTTTGATTATTTTTTATTAGAGGTAAAAATGGGTTTTGAAGGGGCCCCAAAACCCTTTACATCAGAAAGCAATTGAAATTAAAGATAACAACATTAAGCCAAAAAATAGCCCAACAACAACGACCCATCAACAAAAAGTCAGCCAAAAAAAGAGGCACCCAACAATAGCACTACATGATTTTCATAATATCTGCCGCCTCCACCTCACTAGCCATAACCTTCTAAGCATCATCATAAACATCAAAAATATCCTTTCCAGAAGCCCCAACCTGAGCTTTAGATTTGTTCCTAGTCCTGGCTCCAGGACCATCTGTATTTACCTCTGAAATCAAAACAATACCTTTCTCACCACCCTTCCCAACAACACCTTCCTCCTCCATCAACTTACCACCAACAACAACCTCTTCAGCAAGGACACTATCCTTACATTTCTTAGCACTAACCATAGGGGAAGTGATAATAATAGACTCAAATTTACCAGCATATTTATGCACCTCCCCTCCTCTGATAACAATATCCTAAATTTTCACCATTTGATCCTCAAGGACGAGGATTCTACCTTCAAGATTTTGTTTCATTTTGAGAGTTTCTTTCACAACAGTGTCCACCATAGTATTTAAGGAGTTAAACAACTCATCTATCTGATTCTGGACAGAGGATCCCTTAGCCTTACTAACCACACCCCTGACTTTGACATTAGTTTTATTGAGTTCATGAAAAAACCATTTAAAAAGCTTAAACAAGACAATGGACCCTTCACAAGCAGATCCAAGAACATTAGACAAATCTTCTCTATCAATATTGAAAACCCCTTTTCCCAAAGCATCTTCCTCCTCTAAGGAACTAACCTTATCCTAACCAGCAGGGGTGTCCTTACCTTTTTCAACAACAATCAGAGACTTGAGTTTGCAGATGGAGCTTGCAGTTTCCTCTGCCACCACCTTTCTCTTCTTGATCCTCTCCAAATCCACATCAACAAAAACTTTCCCAGACTTATCTTTCATCTGCATTACTGGCTTGACACTTGGGGAATCATCAACAAAGAGGTCGCTCGCAATAGTGAGAGGATGGTCCTTTTCCAGAATTTGGCTCGCGGTCCTCAAAACCCTTTTCTTCCTGCTACCTTCCCCCAAAACCAACTTCTTCTTAGCAACTAGGGGTGATGAGGAGGCCTCCCCATACAAGTCATTCTTCACCTTTGGACCCCTACTCGGCACAACAACAACAACTTCTTTGCTACAAGTTAAATAACCCTAACTAGCACAAGGAACCCCTTTTTTCTTCTTTCCCATAGCAGGGGAATGTGGACCTCCCTCTAGGGAAGCAAGGGAATTAGGAATGTAGTCCACATCCTCCTCCAACTTAGACTCTTTCTCCAAAATCAATTTCCTTTTATTGACTTTTTCTTTGGCAGGTTCCTCGTTAGACATAGTCTCATACTCCTCAGCAGGTTTGGATTGTTTACCCTTCAAGGTGACCATAGGTTTAGCAACCTCAAAATTCATAATTAGAGATGAGAAGAATTAACCCAACATGCAAGACAATATTTTTCATATTCTTCTTGTGGTCCTTAAGACCCGAATCAAGAGACATCATAAGATAGAATGGGAATGAAACCCTCTTCTTGTGTCGAAAGTGATTAATCAAGATAAAATGGTATGCATTAATCACAGAAAAATGGCCTTCCAACGTAATGTAGCACATAATCTCCTCCGCAACATCCCCCCATAATGCCTTAATAGAACTTCTATGATATCCTCCAGTCCTTGCAATCCTCAAATCCTTCTCTTTATCATCTTTGAAAAATATGTTCATAGTGGTTTGTGCCTCTTTTTTATCCCTAAAGACTTTCATGCCATCCATAGGTAGACCAGTTATACCAGCAATAAATTCTTCATTAACCTCAAATTTTGTCTATAAAGCTTAAGCATTATGTCATTCCATCCTTCAACAAAAATATCTGTAACCTGAGGACTATTACCATGGAGTTTCTCCAAGTAGGGTGTTAACCCTCCCTTTTCCAGCACTTGCCATACCTCCTTCCTCCTCTTAATTTTCTTGTGATTGTTTCTTGAGTGAGTTTTGATATTTTATGATTTTATGCACTTTTGTAAGGTTTAAGTTTCATTTTATGATTTGGAAAGTTTCCTAGGTGTGGGGTCTATAGGTTAGGAGTTAATTTTTATCATAAAAAATTATAAATGAAGCTTAAAACCCACTCTACTTACCCACTTTTAAAAGGTGGAAAAAATTAGAGTTGGTTGGGTAGGTTAGGTGGTGAAGGAAAGGTAGTGTCTTTTCCTTTCCTATTTATTCTTTCTCCTTGAGTGGAGAAGGGGATTTTTACTTTGGAATTATCCTTGAGTTCTTTATTTTTTCATTTAGTAGAGGCAAATGTTGGTTGGAGGAAGGAAGAGAAGAAGGGTAGAAAAAGGAAAGATAGAAGAGAGGATTTGGAGAGTCTTCTACAACTTGGATATTGATTCTTATGGTAGGGTCTAAACCTTTTGTTAGATCTTTGTTTTATGTGGAAAATAATTTTTGGAATGTTTTGCTATGTTTGTGAAATCTATGTGAAAATAGATAGTAAATCCTTATATATTTGGTTGTGAATTATGTGAGTTGTTCATGAGTATGAATACCCACCTTGTCTAAATTTATGCATAAATAACCAATATATGGGTATAAGGTGACAAGGAAAAGTATATTAATGAAATTATTGTAATGTGATAAGTTTGGTTAAATGTGTTCATGTTATGTAGTGAATATTTGGTTGGAAATATATGTGACTAGTGTTACCTATAGAAGTTGTGAATTGTATGTGTGAATGTTTTGGGATACCTATGTGACCCCTATCTTGGGGGTGGGTTGAATTTACAACCCTATGGTTGGGTGGAGAGCCCATTGGCCAAGGTTGTTGTTTCTTTGTCAATTTTTCTCTTTTAGGTACATGTGTTGAATAAGGAAGATTATCTTGGGACTTTCAACCTATGGATTTCAAAAGAGAAATATGTTGGTCTTGTGGGGGTTTACAAAGATTTTTAAGAACCTAGGGATTCTTTATAATTTAGGGTTCAATTATGGTTGAAGGTGTTATACTTATTTAAATGGTATAAGAAGAATACAAGCTAGTTGTTTTTATCTAGGAGTATTCTAGAATTCAAAGGATAATATTATTTTATATTAACCAAGTGTCAATGAAATATTTTATGTATAGGATGTTGTTGTGTAAATGTTTAATACATACATTTTTCAACAATGTTTTATTTTAGTAAAATATTTTTTCTAATACATATTCTAGGGTATTTATGTTATAGAAATGATCAATAATAAGTTTAGAAAAATAATATCAAAGAATCAACTTAACCCACTTGATTAATCAATTTTTGAGGTTACAATACTCCTGCCCCTATGCCAAAAAATAAACTATTATAAAGTAGTTTCAAATATTTGATCATAAAAACTGATAAACATTATATTTAAATATATAATTTAATAGTTTTTTCAATTATTAATCTAAAAAAAAGATATTCAAAAATTGTACTAACCCAAATCACCAATTGTTATTTATTAAAAAAATATTGACATTCTTTTTCATAATAATAATCTGTCATAAAATAGTCTTACATATTTGATTACACAAAATGATATGAAAATAATTAGAATATAAAATTTAAAGGGTTTCTTTGAAACAAATATTTTTATGAAATATCCAAAATCAGATAAACCCAGTTAACCAAATAAAAGTTATGATTAAAACACTACTATCCTCTACTTTAAAACTAAAAAGAAATTAACAAACAAATTTGGGAGTAGAACCAAGTAAGAATTTTATGAAATCATATTAAGCCAATAGATTTGAAATATGTTTCTTTCATCTTCTTCCTCTTTCCAACCCCAACATACATACAACATACATATACATACATACATACATACATACATACATACATACATATATATATATATATAGAGAGAGAGAGAGAGAGAGTTTTCATTACAAATAATCAATCAAGTGGAAAATAAAACAAATGAATAACAACTAAATTGAAGAACTAATTTTAAAACAAAGAATGTAAATGAAAATCCAAGAGAAATCAGATTATATAGAGTTTCAAGTTAGTTGGGAATTAGTTTCTAGTTCAAATTTAAATGCTTAGTTAATTTGTGCTTAATTATTGTTTTATTGTTGGTGAAAACATTAAGTCTAAATATTACTATGTAATTCAATCAACCAATTAGATGCATTTAGATTCATTTAATGATATATTGTTTTAATATAATTTTAGAATATTGATTAATTTTATTTAGTCCTTAGTTGTTTGATTAGAATGAGTTGAACATATATTGTTATCAATTTCCTTATTACCTTTAGTTTTAGTGATAAATCTCTAGTTAAGAATATGGAACTTATTCATGAATGTGCATCCTCTCCTTGAGGTCCTTTATTTTAGATTAATTAGATGCCTTCAAGGCTAGAAGTTATAGGAATGGTTGTTATTAGACTAGATTGTACCTACCACTTCATCATCCTACATGTGGTGCATACAAGATGGCATCGTAAACTTGATGGCATCAAATGCATTTAGTAAGTTTTCCCTAGTTATATATCTTGCTCGAGTTCCAATTGTAAAAAAAGGGGGTTTGGGTTGTGAATAAGAAGGAGAAAGTTTTGAGTATGAAAAATGGGGACATTGGTTCATCTAATTCACCAAATCTACCTACATTAGGTTATTAAGTTTATTAGGAGCCCCATTTTAGCTACCAATATTGTGCAATGATAAGTTGATATTGCTAGAATTTAGTAGATAGATTTTGGAAATCCATAAGTGTTGGTGTAAATAAAGTCTTGTACCTAGTTAATTTATTACTAGGAAACTAGGGGACTTATTTACATGTTAAGTTTACTTAGGTCCTAGGAAGGAATCTTTCTAGAAGGTGTTAGTTTTCATTAGTTGTTATCTTATCTTTTCACTTGTAACACATGTGACCTAGGTAGTTGTGATAAGTTGTCTCATATCATAACTTTAAGACACTTGTCATAATCTTATGTTATCTTATGTCCCACCTTGTCTACATAACCAAGGGGTCTCTCTTACATTGTACATCAATTGAATCATATTTGCAAAATTGATAAGAATACAATTTATTCTTGTCATATTCATATTCTCTCTTCGTGCTTTCCATTTGGCCTCTAGATCTTGAGTGGCTATCTCCATAGCCAATCCTAACATGGTATCAGAGTGGGTTGGGTGCCATCAAATAGCCATTTTTTGAGAGATCTTGGTAAATCTTGAAAAGTTGAGTATGCTTTTCTCTTGCATCGTATGATGACCTGGAGAATCAAAAAAACTTGATAGAAATACCAGATTTTGGGGGGTTCCTCTTTTTGGATCTTTATTGTAGGTTCAAATTGGAGTTTGTTGGTGCAAATCTAAGCTCACTATTGAGTTCAGAGGGTTCGAGAAAGTTAGTTTTTCCTTTTGATTCGTCCAAATCTATGAGGGTTTGAAGCTAAAGAGTAGCTTCTAGATCCGGAAGGTAGCTACATTTTGGGTCAAATTTGACCCTACCATCACGTTCAGATTGGCCAAAAACCCTAAGATTGACTGTCAAATCATCCAAATCAAAGAAGTTGTCCACTGAGGCAAAAAAAATTGCTTAGGGAGCCGTACAACCCCTTAGGTTGTCATAATTACAGTCGGTACGAATTTTTTTTGCCTAGGGAGCCGTACAACCCCTTAGGTCGTCATGGGAAAAGAAATAGGATGGAATTTTGACAAACATCATATCATAATGACTCTCACATTTTGCAATCATCATCCTCTCAAATTGTTTATTTTATCAGTTAATTGCAAGAAATAAATAAATGGTTATATTTTCATGTTTCTTTTGACATAGAGAAATCTAAAAGGTCATTTTGGAATTGGAAGAGTTAGAAGTTCAAACGACAAAGGGAATTCGAAGAGACATTGGAGATGAAACAATAAAAGTTTAGATTTGTGAGAGAATGAGGCGTTCCTAGGTGAGGAGGAAGACCTGTGCCATGTTCAAAAAACCAGAATAATAATGTTTAAAATTTGTGTCAGGTTGAACATTAATGTTTGAGTCGGGAGAAATATGGATTGGGTGCACTAAAATGATAGAGGTAGAGCATGGAAATAAGGGACTACATTGCATAATGAAGACTAAGAAAAGGTAGATCTAATTTGGAATGGATGAAGGATAGTAGGGAAGTGATGGAAGAAGACAAATCAGAGAAGGGACAAATAGATGGAAGATGCTATCATTCCAAAGAAAAGGATTCAATATAGAATGCCTTATAAATAGATTAAAGATAGAACTTGGAAAGTTGGAAGCAATGAACAAATTAGTTTGGTCTAGAGGGCACGCAATAGAGAGAGATAGTACGACGCTGGTGGTTGAAATCAACATAGGCATTGGTATACAGATAGAATAGAGAATCTCAGTGGGGGAAATGGATACCTAGATAATTGCACCAAAGGTTGTAGGAAGATGAATGGGTATTGAAAAACCAAATTGAATAAGGTGGCACCATGACTGGCATACATTGGCAGATTAACCATAGAAGCATAAAAATGAAGGAGAAGGCAGTGTAGGTGTTGGGCATAGCAATTGAATGTGAAAGATAACAAACTATGGAGGTGCATAGAAGGGGCTTAATGAGTATAAGAGCCGTGTGGAACTCTATTTGAATGAGCAGAGTAAATCAATTATGTATGGTGGTCAATAGTAGAGCCTTAGTGGGGAATGCATGTAACATGCCTGTGGAGAAAAGAAACTTGATGTAGATTGGAGATATAAAAGGTTGCACAAGAAGGCATAGAGAATACATGATGTTGGTAAGGGTTGTGCCAGCACAAAGAATGGAGGGTGGTTTGAAGAGAATGCAAGTATAACGGAAAGCTCATGTGGCAAGAAGCAATGAATGAGAAATCGTTCGTGCAATAAAAGAATATTTCATAGCTACACAACCAATGAATTGGCAAAGAAGTCAATGCATAGCATGATGAAGAGGACGAGGAATTAAGGAGGAATGTACAAAAAAACAAAGGAAATAGAAGTGAGCGTGTGCCAAGAGAATGTTCAGAGGCAAAGAAACTACTTGGAAAATGTAATTGTTGATTTTCATTGAAATAAAGATATTTGATTTTTTTTGAATTTGAGTTTGCTAGTGAAAGCAATTCTAAATCGGTTATTAATTTGACACACTTGTAATTTTCAAATTTGAGTTAGTTGTTTATGAATTTTGTTGTAATCTAGAATTGGGAGTTGTGTGAGAGAGATTGAGTTATTCTTCTTCATCAAGTAGTATCAAAGCATGTGTGGATAGAGCGCCGAGAGACGTTTTTTGCACTAGGACCTGTGGGTGAAGAGGGAAGTGAGCAAAGGTTTTAGGGCACAAGCAGATCATTGACGTGAGGCAGCTTGTGACAGAACCTGTGGACAGTAGAAGCACAAGTGAAGTCTAAAAGTATCATTGTAGGTGTAGAGAATCCTGGTAGTTGTGAGCTAGAAGGCACAGAGTTGGAATCATGAGTGAATAGAGAATCTCAATGGGGGAAATGAATACCTGGAGAATTGCATTGAAGGTTGCAAGAAGATGAATGGATATTGAAAAACCGAATTGGATAGCAGAGCCTTAGTGGGGAATGCATGTAACATGCCTGTGGAGAAAAGAAACTTGATGTAGATTGGAGATATAGACGGTTATAGAAGAAGGAATAGAGATTACATGACACTGGTAAGGGTTGTGTCAACACAAAGAATGGAGGGTGGTTTGAAGAGAACATAAGTAGAAAGGAAAGCTCACGTGGCAAGAAGCAATGAATGAGAAATCGTTCATACAACAAAATAATACTTCATAGCTGCATAGCTAATGAATTGGAAAAGAATTCAATATATAGCATGATGAAGAGGATGGGGAATTAAGGAGGAATGTATGGAAAAATAGAGGAAATAGAAGTGAGTGTGTGCCAAAAGAATGCGCAGAAGCAAAGAAACTGCCTAGAAAATGTAATTGTTGATTTTCATTGAAATAAAGATATTTGATTTTTTTTGAATTTGAGTTTTCTATTGAAAGCAATTATAAATCGGTTGTTAATTTAACACAAGTAATTTTCAAATTTGAGTTAGTTGTTTATGAAGTTTTTTGTAATTTGGAATTGGGAGTTGTGTGAGAGAGATTGAGTTATTCTTCTTCATCAACAAACAAACAAAAATACCAGCAAAATTCAAATAATCAACTTCTACTTTAATACCAATAGAAAAATAATATTGACAAGTTCACATTAGAATATTTTGTCTACAAATTCTAGAAGATTTTGTCCACATTAGCTTGCCCATAATTCAAAGAATATTCTGAAGAATATACCGATTGAAGAATATTATGCCGACACAAAGAATATGCTTTTTTGATGACCAAGAAGATGTCAAATTTAATCGAGCAATCAGATGATGTCATCATTGCATCAATGATGATATCAAGATTCATTTGAAAAATTTGACCCCCCTCCAATGTAGTTTTTGATTTTGCAGTCCAACTTCAGAGGCTCATATCTCAATTATTTTGACTCCTTTTTTCTAACAATTTTTTTGATTTGGGCTATTTTTTTGCACACTTTGCAGTGGTGTAATCAGATTTTGGTTTTGGTGTTTGTATTTTCCATAAATTGTAGATTACCACAAATGTTGTTGCTTCGTCCTCATTTTGGGAACTTTGGGAGCTCATATCTTTCTCCTATGAAAACAATTTTGGGTGCAGTTTCTTTTGAAAGTGCATAATTTTTTGTGTACTTTATAGTGGTATGATAAGATTGATCTAATTTTATACCAAAAATTGTACTTGATTATGTGGCCTATTTTTGGCATTTGCATGTACCAAGATCAAGACCACTTTGTTGTTTTTGGCAAGTGGCACCTATAATCGCACTAAGTATAAAATGCCACAAATCAGATATTGCTTGGGTGGTTTCATGATTGAGTAACTTGGGGGGGTAATCTTTTGTCTTTGTTGGCTTATGTCTCTTGATTTGTCTATTTTGTGACTAAAGTTGAGGGGTTTAATTATGGGCATAAAAAACAACCTGCTGTAATAAGGTTAAATCAATGGAACTTTAAGTCTTGGCAAGATGGAATCCTAACACATTGTAGGTGGCTTAATATTTTTCCATATCTCTATTGACTAGTTCCTAAACCTACATCAAAATGGAAGAGAGTTGTGTGGGACATGAAAATAGAACATGTATCCTGGGAGTAATTGGTTGTGGTTGTGATATTGATACACAAATGGCCACCGATTGTATTGAGATCACTTGTGACCTTATGACCAAACTTTGGGAGATGTATGGAGACTCGAATGAACCTCCATTCCTAGAGGATCTTGTTGTGGATTTTCTTGTTCCACTTGCAGATCTTTGACCTATTGATGATAAAACAATTGAAACACTTGCTCATTGGGAAAGGTATGGTAGTTTTGATGACACAAAACCTTCTCCTTCTCCTCCTACATAGACATCTATTGGGACATTAGTTTCTATGGCTCCTAATCTAGATTTAGAGGGTTCATCTTCTTCATCTATGAGTCAACATCTTGAGGCTAAGGATTCTTGTAATCCAACATTGGTAGAATCATCTAGTTCATCATGTTTTGAGAACACAATGGGGAATGATAGGTGTAGTCAAATGACATGCATTAAGATCTCATCTCCTCCATCTATTGTTGTACTCGAGGATTCTTGTGTTTCCATAGTTTTGGCTCCTTGTGATTCAATGCATCAGGATATTCATTGTCTTTCAGATTTGACTACTTTGGATGGCTTCTTGACAAGTATTTCATATTTGTTTGTGGAGTCTCATATTGCATATTTTGGAGACATCATTGATTCCATTCATCTTCTCTTTTATGAAGATGATCCTTCTTCAATTGTTGCAAGGGAACACTCCAACCCAATTGTTCATTCTCTACATGATCATTCTTTGTAGTTTGACGTGACTATAGATACTTTTGGATAACATTTGGAGGAGGCTTCTTTTTCTTCATAGGGGATATCATTATCTTTGGATTGTGTTCTAATTCATCTCTACTAGATTCTTGATTTTC
Source organism: Sequoia sempervirens (assembly GCA_007258455.2). NCBI lineage: Eukaryota > Viridiplantae > Streptophyta > Pinopsida > Cupressales > Cupressaceae > Sequoia > Sequoia sempervirens. The sequence continues at coordinate 10,980 of VDFB02176069.1, read as the reverse complement.
CTCTTCAGCAGTGTGGCCTAGAATGCCTGTTTGGAGTGTGTCAGCTTTCAGCATCAGCATGGAGACACTTGAGCATGCTTCAAAGACATTGCATATCACCTATCTTCCATCATCTTCCTTTCAGGATTGGGAAGAAATCTTGCATACATTCATGGTTTTGTTTCTTCCTAAGGGGAGGAATGTTGTTCGGCGAGATTGGATCATCTTCAACATTTAATGTCGAGCTTCTACCATTGTAAGAGACTCACCATTGAAGGGGACTGCATTGTCTCTCTTCTTCATCTTCTCTCTTATGGGGGTATTTTTCCTCACATGGGGTTTTGGCATTCTCATGCATCATTGAGAGCATTATTGTATTTTTTCTCTCTTTTGGAGAGGATTTTTGTCTCACTGGGTTTTCTCCTTTTCTCCATTTGTGACAGATTTCATTTGCATATGTATATGGGTACCTAACATGGCCTTGTAGCTAGGACCCATCTTTGTGTCATTTGCAAAATAATCTACTACTCCCTAAGTTGTACTTAAGGGAGGGTGTTGGTGTAAATAAATTCTTGTACCTAGTTAATTCATTACTAGTGGACTAGGGGACTTATTTACATGTTAAGTTTACTTAGGTCCAAGGAAGGAATCTTTCTAGGTGTTAGTTGCCATTAGTTGTTATATTATCTTTTGACTTGTAACACATGTGACCTAGGTACTTGTGATAAGTTGTCTCATATCATAAGATTAAGAAAATTTTCATAATCTTATGTTATCTTATGTCTCACCTTGGCTACATAACCAAGGCGTCTCTCATACATTGTACATCAATTGAATCATAATTTGCATAATTGATAAGAATATGGTTTATTCTTGTCATATTTATATTCTCTCTTTGTGCTTTCCATTTGGCATCTAGATCTTGAGTGGCTATCTCCATAGCAATTCTAACAATAAGAAGTTCATAGAGAAACACAAGCCAAGAGTCTAGTTTCCCTTTCTTTGGGTTTTTAAACTCGTCAAAATATAGTATGTGCTCTGAGCATTCAAGGAGGAGCTCTATTTTCTAAATATGAAGATGTATGAGAAATAGAAAAGGTATGACCTAGATGTTCGAGCGGAGAAAGTTTTTTGTTTGTGATTATAAACATAAGGCAAATATGGAGGAATTTTGGGATGATTTTCACAATGATTTCAATGTTAGGAATAAAGGGTTCTATAAGTTAACTCTAAAGTAGATGAAAGATATGGGGATTGTTGAGGACACCTCTAATGAAATAAAGGATGATGGAAACATGTTCAATCCTATATATTACCTACAAAGTATAGACTACATGTATCCTCCAATAGTCAATTAGGTAGTAGTAGAGGACCATGATTTAAAGATCGTAAATCAAAAGGTGGAGACATATTCGTAGACAACTCCTTACAATTCAAAGTCATTTGGAAGGCTACATTATACTACTAAATTTCTATCAAATCTATAGTTGCTAAAAAAATATGGATTAATACCAATCACTTTTATTTAATGGATTCAACCAACTCAACAACCAATTATAGGTAAGCAAAATCCCCAAATTTTTCTATCCTAGTCATCTCAACCACTTTTTGGGTGAGATTTGAGTTTATAATCAACTTAAATTTTCATCAAGAGAAATATAGATAGAGATGGAAAACCACCATCCCTAATAAGTAATCTAATGGGGTGAAATATCTCTAAATTACCATCCTTTGCAGCTTCTTCTTCAATTTTTTCCAACAATATATTTGATGCCTATCTTGAAACCATTTTCTAGTGTTATTGTGTTATTTTCTGACTCTGATTGTTTAAGAGAATTAGATGGTATATTTAGAAGGAGAGACCCTTTTGCATCTTCTAACCATGTATCTTTGACTCCAACTATAACACTATATTTAGAGTGTATTGATGACATGGAATTTTAAAATTTAAACTAGTGAGACTTAAGGCTCAAGTGAAAGGCAATTATTATTGGCCACCCTATTTTAAAACTCCAATTAGGATAAAATTCTAATGATCAAATTAACTACACCTAGTTATAGGAGGAATCACCCTGACATTGCAAAAAGAAAAAGCTTATTAGTTTCACCTATGCATATAGGACAAGAAAGTTTTTCTATGATGGACCATGGAAACTTAATAATTTTATACTAGGCACATACACTAGAGTTTTCTTATATTTAGGATATAAGAGAAAATATAAAATATTTGATCTAATTATAAATGATACAAAATCTGGTAAGCTATATAACATGATCTTCTAATAAGCTATTTGGGTCTAATATTCATTGTTTTAATTTATAAAAAAAATCCTCCTATATTTGTAACTTTTTTGATCCATGGAATTGAAATTTATTAGTTGAAAGGAATTGGGTAGATTGAAAGGGATCACATTTTAAAATTTAAGTGTTAATATTCAAATTTTGTATTTGAAAAATACATTCATTTTTATTTATGCATCAAATAGTGAGCTTTAATAAGTGTTACTTCAATATCTACTAGTAAAGGTCTCCAAAAATGAGATTAGTTGCACATTACTTAGAAGGGAAGAAATCATTAGTTAGAAATAAAATTTATATGTGACAAGATGAGAACATATATTATTTGTTAACGAATAAATCTTATTTGTTTTAGGATTAGAAATTGTATGTTAATGTTGCATAAATAGTACAAACTTAAACTACTTAATGTGATGGCAAATACATAATAATTTCTTCTAATAGCATAATATTTCAACACACAATCTTTATGTGCAATGGATTAGATTGACTTATATTATTGTCTATTAATGATATATGTCAAATTAAACTAAAATAAATAATTAGATGATAGTGAATGACACTTTATTATATATTTTTTAATTTTTTATTTAAATAAAAATGATAATATATTATATTAATAGATCGTAATATAACAAATACCTTTACAACTATTGGAACATTTTCATTGGGTAATTTCCCCTAACTAGACTTGATGAGAATAAAAAATAAACCATTCTTTTAATATAAGTAGTAAATAATGATGATGGCATGGAAATGCCATGAAAAACATGAAATGCACAAATTCAATCTAGGAAGCTTGGAGTGCATTCCATAGAGCTCAAAGTGTATACATACACTATCACATCAATATTTTTCACAAAAGAATTGTGTGACTTTAATAATTTTTTATGAGGAATGTATCCTCTTCTTTTTTAAGGGAATTCTATTACAATCCTTTAAGATTTCCACCTAGATTAGGAGTTTGACTTTGGTACAGATGAATCATAATATGTATTAGGTTTATAGGTGTCTAAGATTGTAAGTCGGGAAAAAATTTGAGAAGGGTGATGCAATTGTTGATCCAATTGTTTTATTGCAATAACTGCCTACTTTTTGTCATCTCTAAGTAGCTTTCAAGAATTTTTTGTCAAGCCCATCCCCTTTCGACCATCTTAACAAGGAAAGATGTTTCATTCGAACTATGACTTTTAAATTTTTATGGTAGTTTATTTGGTAAGTTCGATGTTTTAATCTAAGGCTTTGAGTCTACATCACCAAATATGGTGTCACATCTACATGTTTTTGTTAATATGTCATAAAATACAAAGAAAAAAGTTAGTTTAATAGTAACATGTAGCATCAACATGATTGTTGTTTTTTGCATCACATGAATTGTTGTCTTTCAAAGTAACTTGTTGTAAAGAATTCGTTTCATTATATATATGTCTTCTTCTAAGAATCCAATTCATTAGATGTGATATGTTTTTTAGATGAAAGTACAAGATAATCTTATATACTATAAACTATTTATAAATAGACCACCCTCCATTATAAATTATTAAAAATAATTATTCTATTTTTATTTAATTATTAATATTAATAATTAAATCACAAATAATTACTGTAATATTAAAATGCATAATATTTAAATTCTCAAAACACTCACAATTATCAAAAGGCTAACTACTAAATACTTCCCCCAGCAACTTAATCATATTTAATATGCTTGCCAGGCTAAGCCACTCGCCTTGTAAGACAATATTCTGAAGCAAACTTTGTCAAGGAATCTCTCTGCAAAGGTTTTTAATACATGCTCTAATGAACATAAGAATGCCCAAATACATGGTGGTGTGAACATAGGTTTTTAAAAACATGTTACAGATTTGAAAATAAGAGGTGGGTGTTATGAAAAATCCTGTCAGATTCTGTTGATCAGAATGTAAAGAAATACAATCCAAAACTATTACAGATTTGACCACCACTTGTACAAAAATTCCAATCAACCCCATATCATACAATTTTCCCATTCATTTTGGGTTTATTTTATCAAAGACAATAAGTAAACTACTGTAACATCTCTAGGAACAGTTACAGTCATTTATGTGTAAAAGTTAGCATATTATTTAAGTTTGAATTGATTTTGAATATATATATTTTAAGGGACTGTAAGAGTATACTACGCTATAAAAGAATTTGGAAATAGACAGACAGAACTGTTAATCAAGAGCACGAGTGTCTTGATAATTACAAAAGAATCTTTTGACCAAGATCTTGCAGTAAGGAGCTTTGATCCTTTCATTGGCCTTTTTATCAGCATAAGAGTTGTCTTTTCTAGGAACATGTCTGAAATTGAGCATATCAAAATTGATTGAAAGAGCATATTATCTGTTTAGTTTTAGTAAGATAATAATATAATATTCAAAAAATAGAAAAATGTTTGAAAGGATATCAATTTTGGATTTTATAATCGAAAGTTAAATGACAATTTTGGAGGTTCATTAAGGTTTAAATAATGAGTTTTGAAATTATATAGTAAGATTATTTATACAATCTTTAAAAGTCAATTATAGATCAATTTTGTAAATCAAAGTTTAACAATGTTGTTGATAACTTTCTCAATATTGACATAAAAATCAAGAAGTTTGATGTTTGAATTCATCATGATATCCCCACCAGCAACAATAACTCAAAGGTTACACTTGAAAGCACCATAAAGAAGAGAGCTAGAAAAGAGAGATGCTTAGGATGAACCTCATTTTAAACAAGATTAACTAGATGCCATCAATTGAGAAGACATATTTTGGAAGAAAGAGTGCCCTAAGACTAATATTACTTGAAACGACCTTTGATGTTAAGAAAAAATCATACATTTGATGGTGACCTTTGACATTAAGAAAAATTTGTATCTTTCATAATAATGGAACCATAACTAATAGCTTTATTATTAACTATTTTGTGATTTCTATTAGTCTAAATAAACTAGACCCAAAAGAAGGGAATGTCATTCCATATGTATTTGAAAGTGGCTTGTGATGTAAGGGTGGTGTGAACAGAGATTCTCACAGCCTAGGCAAGAGAGGCCCAAAGATGGGCATCTTTTGAACGTTCAAAGAATAAATGATCCAAAGTTTCATCAGTTAAAAAATATGTGACATATGTGGGAATTCTCTATCAAGTTGTCACCGGTCAAGATTCTTCATTGTCATATAGGCCACTGAAACAAAAGAAATTTGGGAATCAGGCAGCAATTCCAAATCGAGTAGAGAGATGTATTACCAAGATTGCTGAAGAGCAGCAAAACAAAACTAGTATGAATTAAGTATTGATCGATCGAGTTGAGGCTCCCCAAAATTAGTTTATCATCTTTATTTAGAGTAAGGAGGCCAGAGAATGTTTGTCTTACTTGTTGCCATAAGTCATGTTCCAACTAAGTCCATGAATATTAACCCGAGAATCTTGGTTGTTCTCCCACTTGAATAATTTAGCCAACTTAGTGATTTACATAGTTTGAAATGACTGAAGGTGGTTTTGAGGAATAAGACGAGCAATGGGAATATTACTAGTGATGGAGTGCTCATAAGAAAGAATACATTGACCATTACTTGGGAGCCATAAGACCTTGTAACTTATGAAGGGCTTTACCACTTTTATGAACAATGAAATGTTTCCAAAGAGAAAATGGAGGAGTTGTACGAGTCCAAACCAGTTTGGCTTCAACAACTTTGCTCATATGAAGGGTAGATCCTATACTTGGACTGTCTTGACTTTTAGCCTTGATGGCATTCTTCTATCTTACCGAGTGAAATTTCTTTTTTAGTGTCTTGTTTTCCCATCTGTCATAGGAAATTTCACTTAGATAGTATAATTTTTTTTAAAGGTTGTTCCAGTATTCTGTATATTTTAGCTTGAAGTTGATAGGAACATGAAGGCATCTAAAAGGCCCATCTAATCTCAATTGGAAAGGAACATGAAGTGTACATTTTACTTTGATTTTTGTTAAGCGTGATACTAGAAACATTCATAAATCATAAGGGAATAAAGAATAACTTTGATTTTTCAGACATTGGATTTATTAGCTTCACCAAGGAGGATGGTGTCATCAACAAATCAAGAATTATTGGTTTGGTTTACTTTGTTAGCAATATTTATCTTAAAAGGAAACAAGGTAGGTGAAATTCTGATGCAACACCCACCTGCTGCTCACAACACACAATGCAACATATCTCTGCTGCAACAAATACTAATAATCCCATATACAAACTCATACAATCATGAAGATCAAACAAAGAGAAAAACCATTAATTCAAAACTAAAACTTCTTTCATTCTCAAAAAAAACCAATTACAAAATTTTCTCAATATATCATGAATTCAAATCTGCATAATAGACTCTTCCTCTAACTTCATTTCGCTGCCCAAAACTCTTCATACCACTCCTCCAAATCTTCTATACTTCTTTTTTCCATGCTGCTCTCTGCACGTTTTACTCCACTATTTCTCCCCTCTACCTACTATTCTTTTTGCTATTAATGTGACGATGAATGTCCCCAAAAGGGGCTGCCAAATTCACCATTCCTTCACACCACCTTCCCCCTATTTTTACATCCCACATTCATATCCACTTTTCACAGATTTTTTACCCAGCCTTTTCCCACATTTCCACGCGGCATCTTCTCATATTTTTTATGACTGAAATTAAAGCCCAAATAGTGGGCAACCTCCTCATTCCCACGCTGCTGTCCTGCTGTTTTAATTGTTTCATAAAAGTCTGAAAAAGGGCAGCCTACATACTCCAATTCCCACGCCCACTTCCTCCCATGATTTGGCGTGGAGATTCTCTGCACAACTGGACCCATTCCTTTGTCATTATGCTGCCATAAAAGCTGCCTATGCAATTTACTAATTTGTTTTTTTAGAACAGAAATTTGCCATTTGAAAGTGCTTCAATTAGCTTCTAAATAAACATTTTTAAACGAATAAATAATGCTTGTAAATAATGCGTTGGACTTGCAATGAGAATTAAGAGAAAATAAATTATGTAATTGCAAAACAACGTCGAGTGGATCCAGATGCTGACAGGAAAAAAATTAAAGCTCTCCATTTTGCACAAGATGAAGAGAGACACCAAAAACCACCACAACACACCAAAAATGAGAAAAATAAAAAGAGAATGTTTTTGGGTGATGTAGGGTTGTTTGTGGATCTGAATGCTCTTGTATCAAACACACTGGGTAAGTTGAAATGTTCTATGAGCTGAAAACTCATAAACATTTGGATGAGCTTGGGATGGTGATCCTATGCTTGTTCTTGATCCATATGTCCTCCTTGCCCTCACATTCTTTCTTCTTCAATTCATTCTGAACTTTCGTAGCTCCCTCTTGTCTCATCTTCTCTTTTCCTTTTCGTTGTTTTCTACCTGCACACTATAAAATTTCTTTGCTCACCTTCTTCTGTAAATGCGATTTATATTATTTATGAGACTTAAAACCATGTCTGCAACTAATGATTTCTGTTGTTCCATCTTTGTATCACTGCTATTCTTTTATACCTCCCTTGTACCTCTATTCTCAAGAGCCTTCTTCGAACTATTTCCAACCTTTGGTACAACCTTTATCTTTTGTTTTTCTGACCTGCAACAATTCATAGGATTGTTGTCCTTCACCTCCTTCTCTTTCTCCTTCAATGAACTCAAAGTATACTTCTTCCCATCTTTCACAATGGTGTACAAAATTTCTCTACAATCATAGATAGCCTTCTTGTCAAATTGCCAGGCCTCCATAACAAAACATGACATGCACTCATGAACATAATATCACATAGAACTTCATCTTTATAAGGACCAATATGAAAATTTACCAAGCATTGCTCTTTCACTTCCAACTCATGATCTTCTTGCAACCAACTTACTTTATAGGGATTAAGATGCTTAATCCTCTTCAATTTTAGGTTTTCTACTATCTTCTTAGAAACTAAGTTATATGTACTACAACTGTCTACAATGACCTTACAACACTTACCTCCTGATTTTTATACGGTAAAGAAGAGACTCTTTCTCTGAGATGGTCCATTCTCCTCTTTACTTGGATTCACCAATACTCTTTTGAACATAAAGAATTCTCTATGCTCTAGTTCTACCACATCCTTTGATGATGCTACACTCTCCTTTTCTTCTTGCACCATATGATTTCTTGTTGCACCTCTCTTACGAGTTTCTTGGTGTATTTGTGGACATCCATAAGCTCTATGTCCTATTGGCAAATGGTTAGTGCTCCCCTCAGGATTCACGACATGGACTAACCGCCTCTCGTGGATCTGTTAACTCTGGCAATTGTATCAGGCATCAATAGGTCAATCTTTTGGTGCAACGACAACTGTGGGGCCAACAATTGGTATCAGAGTCAAAGGTGTCGGGTTCGAATCCCCCCAAGTAACGATGAGGGGGAGATTGTTGGAAAATAGTCAGTGCTCCCCTCGGGATTCGTGACATGGACTAACTGCCTCTTGTGGATTCGTTAACTCTGGTAGTTGTATCAGGCATTAATAGGTTGATCTTTTGGTGCAATGACAATTATGGGGCCAACATGTCCAACTTCCTCACACTGAAAACACTTACCCAAGAACTCTCTACTATTGTCGCCACATCCTCTTGTTGAATACTTTTTTCCTTGTGCTTCTTTGTTCCATTTCCAGCTTGTTTCTTCTTCAAAAGTTTGCTTTCCTTTTCTTTCCCTTTCCTCTTGAATTATTTTGCTGCCTTCTATTTACCTTTTCCTCTGCTTTCAAAGCATACCAATAAGTCTATTCATGTTACATCCCAATTGTGAAGTTACTATTTACATGGGGTAAATGTGAATGTAATGTGAATTCTAGAGATGAATAAATTGTGCTAGGACCTTGTTATCAATATGAATGTTATCTCATTTGATGTTGTTTCATTTGATGCTATCTCAGTTGATGTTATCCATGGTGTAATACTGCATATATGTGAATAGATGGTTATTGGATTATTATTCTAACTTTGGAAATTTTTATGTATACTGCATATATTGTGAAAAATTGATTGCCAAGTGCATGTGTTAGTGGTTGCAAGTAAATATTCATTCTCCAGGGGGAGGGAAAGTATCACTTGGGATAAGATCTTGGTTGGGTAACCGATAAAGTAAACTATCTGAGCATATACACTCACCACACTAGAATGATTGATTGAGTCAGTTTGAGGGTAATAGGTAAGTCATCCTTAGTCGAGAGTCTTGTTACTACTGCATGCATTATTGGGTGATGTTTATCTATTTGAGCTTGTGAGTTTCTTTCTTATATCTATGTGCTTGATTTTGTGATTGATGAGTGTTTATATATATATAAGTACATATACATATAGACATGTGAGCATTCACGCTTGGAAAAAATGTATATAAGTATATACACATAAACATCTTTGTGTGTTTAACTACCAAAACAGTGGTCTATACTTGATTGTCGAATAAGTTATGGCTTTGCATGATATGGGTATTATGTGCTTGGATACACACACACACACACACACAAGCATTTATGCTTGAATAGAGGAGTGCATTTATATATGTAAATATATATATATACACACACACATAAGCATTTATGCTTGAATAGAGGAGCGCATTTATGTATATATATATATATATATAATTGTTGCTATTATATGAATGTTTACTCATTTGAATTCATTTGAATATCAAATATAAACGTATTTGGTTACCATGGAATATAATATATATATATATATATATATATATATATATATATATATATATATATATATATATATTTAAATATATATATGTAATAGCGCTAAAGCTATTTGTGAACATATATATATATGTGTGTGTGTGTGTGTACTTGTATAAAAACAAATATATATTTATATATAAAAATCATAATTAAATAAAAAGTCAAATTGTAAATATGCACAATGCCAAGCATATATAGGTATATGTATATATATATGCAAATTACATATTGGATGATTATAGATTGATTATCAATAATAAGTGCTTGGGGCCAAGTATTTACTAAACCATAGGCCAATTTAGTACAACATTTCTATGCACAATAGAGGGCCAAATATGTCTTGTGTTGATCAAGAGTAAGGGGAAAACTATATGGTGAATTTAGTGCAATGAATAAGTCAAATCGGCTAGAATACCTTATTCGATGCTTGGAATGCCTATATCGAAAAGACTTAGTCAAGCATAGTGTGTTGCACGTGGAGTATGGAGAAAGGCTTATTAAAGTCAAACAAGATAAGTTAGGAGCAATAAACCACGTAGGGAGTAAAAATGTGCCATGTGATACATGTTGACTGTTTGTAGAAGTTGATTTGTAAGAGACTTATTTTGACGTTATAAGTCCATGGCTAAAATATGTCGATATTGGACATTATTTTGGAAGTCGACTTTGGATCATACACGACAATGTGTAAAGAGCTATGTATCACCTGCCAAGAATATGCATGAGTGAGACATAGCAATACGTCTAGTGTTTGTTGGCTTTGACTTGGTCAATATGAGAAATGAAGAAAACATGGACTAAGTCCAACACACTTATTTACTTCAATTGACTCAACCCATAAAATAGTTGATTCAGGTTATGTGTTGTTGGAACATCATTGACATATTCTTCTCAGCTGGAAATCACGCCAACTTAGTCTATTTAAGAGGTTTTGGTGCCACATCTATTTTCACCT
>VDFB02176068.1:0-12286 GCA_007258455.2 Sequoia sempervirens | reverse complement strand
CACCGAGAGAAGAACTTGTCGGCATAAGTTTCACCGAAGTATGAATATTATACCGACAGATGGTTCGGGGTGAGTTTTTTCCGAATAGGAGTAATCTGGAGGAGTGATTTCGGTAGGACATTTGGTGTCGGTGTAATTTTTCCCGAAGGTTCATTATCTTGCCGAAAGTATTGTTTCAATGGTTGGGTTTATTTATTCAGTGAGAAAACTTGGTGGACATGCCGAAATGAGAATTCATCAGTGAAAGGGTGATTTTGTTTTAGCGAATGAAAATACATTGAAAAGTACATATCGGTAAGATGCAAAGATATCTGCATAACATCTCCCCAACTTTGAAAGTCACAGCGAAGCGGGTGAAATGAAGATTGTATCGGCAAGAATACAAATTTGTCTTGGCGACCCAATGTAGATAAAGACTTTCGGTGAAACAGGATGAAGTCTGCGAGAGGTTTCCCCGACATCTGCGGGTTATAGCGAAGAACATAAAGATAGAGGATTTCAGTCGGTGTGAATAACATTAATGTCTCAGCGATTGGAAAATGCTTTGAAGAAAACATATTGGTATTGTTCCATGATATCTATGAGACGCTTCCCCGACTTTGAATTGTCACAGCGACATGAAAGGCAGAAGCATTTGTCATCAAGTTGATTCCAGGTGTCGGTAAGACCGCAGAGTGTCTTGGCGAATGATGAAATAAACGTTGAAAAGGGATTTCGCCCCAAATTTGAATTTTTCTCATAGAAAGGACATTTGATGCGACAGTGCCAATTTCAAAGGAGGCTTCATTCGTGCTTCATTAATGTGGTGCTAAGGGATAAAACAAGAATGACAAGAGGTTTTAATGAATTTCATTTCTAATTGATTGGTCAGAATTGCGAGTTGAATAAGAGAAAACTAAGATGATTTTTTCAGTCCGAGAGCCTATGAATAACATCGTATAGTAGCTTCTATTTCTATATTTTGATTCTCTCAGAAAATGGAGTCTCTGTCTGAAAGGGTAAGGGTAGAAAACTTCTGGTGATAGCACTAACTGGCTGGAAAGAAACAAAGACTAATACAGATGAAGGCACTGGAAAGGAAGCAAACCAAGACCTCATTGATCAATTTCCTGGTTCAGGGCCTAAAGCTAGAAGGTCCGCACAGCTTAGGGCAGAAGTTGGCAAGCTGGATGACAAATGCAAGTTCATAGGTGATGTCTAGACTGCTATAAGAGGGTATGAGCTTTTCAAGTTCCACTATCATAGGAGGAATCATTTTGAGCCAGTCTGTAATCCATGGAAGTTGAATGTAGGGAAATTGGTGTGCCCTAATGTATTTGTTAATGCTGAATTGGTAAAATTGCTTGTTGATCATTATGATACAAAGTGTAAAGCAATATGTTACCCTTCTGGAAAACCACAGATACATGTGTCAAAAGAAGGAATTGGTGAGGTTTTCAAATTGGAAGGATTTTGTGATGAGGAAATCAATTGTGAAGTGTTGCAGAAGGAATTTTTCAGAATGGATACAAGTTACAAGGGTTGGAGGTTACCAATTCATAGGGTTAAATAGGGTAACAAGCGCGAACCTCTGGAAGATAGTGAGGGTCCTCCCTATCATGTAGATTTGTTTGAACCCTACATGAAATATACATATTTTTCAGTGTGTCAGGTGTTGGGGATGGATGCCCCAGAATTTATGTCAATGGTACCAATGGTCATTGCAGTAGACATTCAATATCACAATGCTAGGTTATTTTATTATGCTTCATATATTTCTAAGGAGCTTGACTCGGGATTGATGGCTATAAAGGGTGGAGCTTCCATTGTTCACCTCATAAACTATTCATTGTTGATGCATTTAGTGCTATATTTCATAAAAGAGCTAGGGGTGTGGGCTCCGGAAATGAGAATTTCTTAGACTGGTAAGGAGGGTGAAGCATTGCCTGTTCAGTTGTGGATTGCCATTTGGGACAGCAGGTTTGTTGGTTCTAGTTTTATTCATTTTGAGGAGTATTTGGTAAAGACATTATATAAACTATATCATTATCCTTGCAATCATTCATTGACTGATGAGATCAAAAGTTTCCTTCGGCCTAAAGATTTTAATGGGCCAATTGACCATAACTGGGGAGATTGGTATTGTTTAGAGGGAGCTACTGTAATCAGAGTGTATGGATTTGAAGATGCTCCTTTCATTCTGCCAAGGACAGTTCCAAACAGGGTTGCATACTTGGAAATTGTCAGACAAATGGATTGTAGTAGTGTGATGCATTTCAGTTCTTTTGGGAAGTAGGCATTTATGCCTAGTACTTTATGCTTTGGTGATTTCACTGTGTTGGCTAAAGAGGGATATAATTCAATTCTTGACAGATTGTTGCACTATAACATGAAAAGAGGACCAACCAGGAAATACTTTGACCCTAAGGGTATATTCATTCAGCCAAAGAGAGGTTTAATTTTGGAGGGTATCAGCATGTACCCTATCCTTTTGATGATATGATTAGAAATCTAGATGAAGATGAAGCAGAAAGGGTAGTTGAAAGGTATAACCAAGGGCTACAAGATACTGAGTTGTTGTCTTCTAGAGATGAAGAAGCACCAAAAGCTGATGTGCCATAGGGTAAAGCAGAAAGGGTGTCCCGAATGAGGACTCAGCAATATGTCTGCCCAGTCATAGAATAAAGTATTGAAAGTAGTGATGTTGATGCTAGGCATATAGAGTACAGATCCTTTGTTTCTGATGATGAGTTTATACATTCCCCTGAGTTCAAAGCATTCTTGTACAAGCAGAAGGGGAAGGAGATAAGAGAGAATGTTGATGATATCACTTCTAGAAATGAGGAACAATTGTTGGCTCAATTGAGAAGATGTGTGGATGATGAAATGGAAAATATGACTCCAGAAGTGGGGAGGAAAATGTTGGAGGATGCTGGTGTTATGATATTTCCTGGTTTAGATTTGAATTCTGCATTGGTTTTTGATAGTAATGCTACTTATAAGCTTGATAAGGAAAAGGTGACATAAGTATATACAAGATCCAAGTATAATACTGATGAGGGATCAATGTTGATATGGGCTTTGTACCCACCCCACAGGAAATCAGTGGTACTTGATACAGAGAAGGCATTTGGTCATGTCTTGACTCTAAAGGCTAGAGAAGCTGATCCTGTTGCTACTGTTGATATTGGGGTAAATATTGCAAAATTGAATAAAGCACAGATTCAATTATTGATAAAAGAAAGAGAAATGTATAAAACAAATAATGAGAAATTGCTGAGAGAAAATGATACATTCAAAGATTTGGTTGGTGTTTCAATGGGAACAACCAAAATGATCACTCAAGGAGAGAGCTCTCAAGCAAAAGATCACTGGGTGGGGTCAAGTGCTTATTCTCAGGGAAAGCATGATGGTATTGCTGCAATTATCAAGAAGAGGCAAGATCATTTGACATCCTGGTTGAATAAATTGTGGGCAAAATATTCTCATACTCTTGTTGCATTAAAGGAGCACACAAGGATGGATGGATGAATCATGGAGAAATTTCATGAGTTGGCTCAAAGTGATGAAGCTAGCAGTTCTGCACTTGAGGCTGCTAATCACATAATCAATCGCCATCGAAATTTCTATGATGAATTGCAAGGAGATGAACAGGGATTAGTTGCAGCTGCTGAGAAAATTGTAATTCCATTTTCTGATGATAATGGGGATTTGAAAGAGGCCACCAGGTGGAAAAATGAATGTGAGTCAAAGATGAATGAAATCATGAATGTAGCTTCTGTAGATGATACAGCATTGGAAGAAGTGAGTAAGCAAACTGAGGAAATGGTCAAAATGGAAGTTACGGTCCGAAATGCTGTTGGAGATGCGGACACGTATGAGCGCCAGGATTATTTGGACCATCTGAACAAGACTCACTTATGGTTAAATAGAGCCTAGTCATTCTCTATCTTATGTTTTATAATTTGTATTTTCTATTTCCGAAAGGATGCATCCTTTCACATTCTCAATGTATAAATATCCATTTTGTAAACAATATGTGGATATAGATAGAATAGGATAGAGAGTAGAGAATACGGTGGAACACCATGTTTCACAGGGTTGAGACTATGTTGTACATTTTGAAGCTATGGAAATATCAATGAAAATCATCTGATTTGTTGGCGAATTCTGGTGTCAATTGTTGTGTTATGCCTATTGAAAGAATTATTTGAGTTGTCTCTAAAATTGATGTTTCTTGGTTATTTAGATCAACATAACAAGTTTATGTCTGGTTTATCAGTATGTATTTGTCGTATCTGTGTGATTAGTTGATAGGTTCTTTCAAGGGAGGATTAAACCCTTTTGATTAATCACAGTAATCAAGGAATTTCATTTAGATCAGTAAGAAGAACTCAATAATCACAACCTTGCAATTTTATACTAGTTATAAATAAATATGCCAAACAATTTGAATGAATCTAGAAAGAAGTCAGTTGTCTATGATTTCATTTGACTCCGCATATTATATAAGGCACTGGTCTCATTGTTTCCATCATTTAGTTTTATTCATACTTTTTACATCTTTTAACTGAGCATATTAGGGTTTAGTTTTGAATGCTGGTATACAATATATACCAATTTTGTTTTATTTTGTCCATTTCAATTTTCCATCTTGGACAAATCATGGTATGAAGATAAGATCAATAGTCAAGGCTGCTTCATTTATTATAGGTACACCCGCCTAGGTCTAGCAGTGCCTGGAGAGTAGAAGGTTTAATTCTTTCAAACCTTGTTCTGTTACCCTAAAACGTTGTGAAAGCTTGGCAACCTTTCGTGGTTCAAACCTGCGTTTTTGAGAGTTAACAAATTGGCGACTCCGCTGGGGATAACAAAGAATCTGCGCCTTAATCATAGAGTTAGAAGTCCTATATACAGACTCCGCTGGGAATACCAAGTAACAATGTTTTTCTCACTTTCAAGAAAGTGAGTGGCGACTCTAATTAAGCATTGCAATATGAATGGAAGAAGATCTCAATTTAGGGGAGGTCATTCTGGAGCTCCTCCTGGTAATAGTAAGTGGACGCATAAAAATGATAAGGCTGAAAAGGGTAAAGGGAAAAGTGAGGACATGTGCTTAACAAACAAAGATAAATCATCAATACCTTTTGGTGAGAATTGATTTGACACATGGAAAGATAATTCATCTGAAGAGCCCTGTACTCTGGAAGACTAGAGAAATCCTTTTTACAATCCTCAGAAACAGGCTGAATTTGAAGCTAGGAAACAGGCTGAATTTGAAGCTGGATTTGAAGTCGAACGACTTAGAGTTCAATATGAATATGACCAAAAAATGGAAGGTAATCAGAGTGGACCTGCTAATCAGGAAATTCAACAAGAAGAGTATGAATCTTTAAGTTATGAAGAAATTAGGGCACAGTATGAATCTCAGAGAAAGGAAAGGGAAGAGCAAGAAAAGGCCCAAATGATTCAAGCAATGAGGGAATTCAAACTATAGAAAGCTCAGAACATTCCACACACATCTGCTTTTCCTCCAAAATATGTACCACCCCATAAACAGGGCAATCATGGTGCAAGGTATTCTGAACCACCAAGGATTCCTCACCATCAAATTGGGAATCAATATAGACAGCCAAATCATCCACCTTATGTTCCCACACAACATCCAAATAATTATCCACCTCCTGGTCAGCGTCATGTGCCACAACAAAATATGCAATACAATAATCCTATGTACCAATATCAGTACCTACCTAATCCTCCTCCTTATCAATATACAACCATGATCAGACAATTTGATCTAGCAGGGTTTCAATTATACCCATATCCCATGGACAGCAGTTGGAGAGGTTTAGTACCCAAGTTTACAGGCAGTAATGCAATCACTGCTGAGGATCATTTAAGAAGTTTCAATGCTTTTATTCAGGATTTGGATGTACCTTATGAAGATTTGCATATGAGATTATTCATGATGTCTCTTGTTGAAGAAGCTAGGGACTGGTTCAATAGCCTGGCAACAGCTTCTATTTATTCTCTCCAGATATTTCAAGACCAATTCCTTGAACAATTTGGGAATTTGAGTGCACCAGACGCTGCTCTCCATGAACTAATGCAAATTCAGAAAGGTCAGAATTATTCAATCTTTGATTTTAACAGAAGATTCAATTAACTGCAGAATAGAATACCTCCAGGATCAAAGTTACCTGATTCTGTAGCATTAAGTGTTTACCTGAATGCATTTGACCCTAAAACAGGGTATGAGTTGAGAAACAAGTTCCCAAGGGACTTAACTGAAGCACAAAAGATAGCATTAACAATAGAGAATAACAGAAAAGCTGCTGGGATAATGGATAAGAGAGACAACCCTCGAGTTCCTCAACAAAATAATAATTATCAATATAAGCAAGAGAACACATATAGAAATGAAAGACCAAGGCCGAGGTTACATGACATGCCCTATAACACAAACTGGAAGGATGGGAAACCCATAATAGATAGGCCTGGAAGCAAAGAAACTCCTGATCCATTGAAGAAGAAGGGAACATATGTGGTGAATAGCAATTATTTTTGTGAGGCTTGTAATAACCCACATTCCCCTAAATATTGTGTTGTAGCCCAGAGAATGCAAGAAGAAGGATTGCTAATTGGAGATGATGGGGAGGATCATATGATCTACTTGACTTCAAATGCTTCTCATCATGTTGAGGAGAGGTACTCATCTTCGGAGGAGGGAGGTTATGAGTATGACGTTCCAGAACGAAGGTATAATGTACATATGGCTGAGCAGCATGTTTTTTCTGACTCTAAGGATGATTATGTAGAACCACAATCTGTAGAGGTGCCTGCTCACAATAATGTGAGGATACTTACTAAAGAAGAGATAGAAAAATTGATTGTTGTTGTAGTAGAAGAAGCCAAGAATAAATACTGGTTGAGGAACATGATAGTAAATGAAAAGGAAGGTGTCCCTAGGGGTATCTTTATGAAAGATCAGAAAGTTGTGCAAGGAGTTTCAAAGAAAAATGAAAACAAACAACGTGAAGAAAGTAAACAAAATCCTATCCAAAAGAATGCAGTAAAAGAGTTACATAAAGAAATTCAAAAAAATGATCAGTCAAGTAGAGGAGAAAAAGAAGTAAACAAAGGAGAAACAATAGAACATAAGAAAGTAATTAAGGCAGAAGGCTCTTCTTTTGATTTTACTCAAGTGTTGTATCAGGTAAAGATGTCTGTCCCACTTCTAGAAATGATGAAAATTAAGGAGTACAGGGACAGTGTAATGCAATTGATAACAAATGAGAGTGAAAAACATGTAAGTATTGAAAATAAAATGGTTGCAAAAAATAAGCAAGATAAAGTAAATGTCCCAGAAATCTACTTGAGTAATGTATTGACAAGTCCGCCACAGGTTGATCCTTTCTTTATCACATTACTCATAAATAATAAATTATTGAGGAATTGTATAGATTCTGGTGCCCCCATGAATATTATGCCAGTAGGAGTGATGAAACAACTAGGCATGTGGGTGGATACACATGAAGGAAAGTGTTACGCAATGGATAACTGACCTGTTCCTGTGGTTGGTATAATGAAAGATGTAGAAGTCAAGTTAGCTGCCTACCCTCAAGTAGCTTACAATATTGATATAACAGTTATAGACACCCCTCCTCAATTTAGTATGCTTTTATCAAGGCAATGGACGGCCGCTATTGGCGGAAGTGTCCAATTTGATCTATCTTATGCAACCATTCCTATAAATGGCCAAGAATTGAAACTGTATAGGGAGCCAAGGATGAATCAGCTCATTGATTATGTGCCACAAGACCAAATCAATTGCTTTTGTGATGTTGATCTCGGGAGTTTCAAAATAGAACTAGCACAACCAAAATTGATTAATAGTGATCCTATTGAGAAGCATGCTGCAAGGAACCACAATGTGTGGAAGATGTATTTTGATGGAGCCTGTAGCCAAGAAGGCAATGGAGATGGGATAGTATTTGTTTTGCCTGAAGGTAATACATTTAAGTATTCATTCTTGTTAACTTTTGAATGCACAAAAAATGTGGCGGAGTACGAAGCTCTGTTAACTGGATTGAATATAGCGGTGAAGCATAAAATAAAGTTGCTGTCTATCCTAGGAGATTCTGAGTTAGTTATCTCGCAAGTTAAGGTGAAATATATAGAAAAAAATAAAAGATTAAAGCAATACAAAAATGTTGTGTGGGATACAATATAATTTTTTGATGCTTTCTCAATTGAGTGGGTGGATAGATCGAAGAATATAATGGAAGATTTTCTAGCTAATGTAGCATTGAAGAGAGATGATATTACATTGGCAGGAGTGTCACAAATTGAATTCAAAACAAGGCCTGTTGTGCCTGATAATGTATATAGCTAGCAAGTTTTTAATGATGACATTGATCTTTTAAAATTCCTTCACTGTATAAACCAGTATGAGGCTCAAGAGATCGAATTCAATGCCTTTGTTGAAGAAGTTGATGGAAAAGAGACAGTATTTGGAAAATATATTTTGCAGCTTAAAACAAATAAGATTCCTAAAGGTTTGGTAGAATTAGAGAGGGTATATGATGGAAGTGATCGGTCTTTAATAAATCAAACACCAGTTGGAAGGGATGACATTGAAGAAATTAATTTGGGAACTGAGATGGCACCAAGAAAGGTGTACATAGGTAAAAAGATCAGTCCCGCAATTAGAAAAATGCTGATTGAATTGTTGAGAAAGTATAAACATGTATTTGCTTGGTCTTATGAAGATTTGAAAGCATATAGAGAAGATTTGTTTCAGCATGAAATACCATTAAATCCAGATGCTAAACCATTCAGACAAAAGCAAAGGCCGATAAATCCAACTCTAGAACCTAAAATGCAGGAGGAGTTGATGAAGCTCAGAGATGGTGGAATCATTAATCCAATCAGACATTCAACCTGGGTGTCAAATTTGGTCCCTGTCAGAAAGAAAAATGGAGACATTAGATTATGTGTAGATTTCAGAAATTTAAACATAGCATCTCTTAAAGATAATTATCCTTTTCCTAATATGGAGGCCATATTGCATAAGGTGACAGGCTGTGAATTGTTGTCTATGATGGATGGATTTTTAGGGTATAACCAGGTCAAGGTTAAAGAGTCTGAGCAATATAAAACAACATTCACAACCCCTTGGGGAACATATGTTTATCTGAGGATGCCATTTGGTCTCACTAATACAGGGGTGACTTTTCAAAGAGCCATGGATGTGGCCTTTGCTGATTTGATCAATGTTCTCATGGTGGTGTACCAGGATGATCTCACTGCTTACTCTAAGAAGGTTGAGGATCATGTTCATCATTTGGAAAAGTTATTTATAAGAGCCCTTGAATATGGTATTAGCTTAAACCCCAAGAAATGTAATTTTTCTATCACTGAGGGTAAGCTTTTGGGGCACATTGTTTCAAAGGAAGGGATTAGGATAGACCCTGAAAGGGTGGAGGCTATTGATAAGATCCTTGTCCCTAAAACTATTAAGGTGATACAATCATTCTTTGGACAGATAAATTTTGTTAGAAGGTTTGTTTCTAACTTTGCTGAGATTGTCAAACCAATATTAAAAATGTTAAAGAAAGGACAAAAGATAGAATGGACTGCAGAAGCTTTGGAAGCTTTTGTGTCTATAAAATGAGCTATCGAGGCTCCTGTTCTTAAGTTGCGTGACTTTTCAAAACCTTTCCAGATTTTTTCATTTTCCTCAATGCATACTGTTGCAGCTGTCATGCTACAGAAGAATGACGACGGCTATGATCAGCCCATACCTTTTGATGAAGTCATTAAGGGGTTTACATGAACTAAAGAGTATGGAAATAATGGAGAAACAAGCATTGCATTGGTGAGAAAGTTGTAAAAGATTTGGACCTTTTGGTTGAACTTAAAAGGTAGTTGCTTATGAATTCCCTATCATTTGTCAAGGATATTGACCTAATCTGAAATGCTGAGGGAAAAGATGCAAATGGATCAACAAAATCCAGGAATTTGACTTGGAAATTCAAATTACTAAACTGGTCAGAGGTCAGGGTTTAGCTAAACTAATGGTAGAAGCAAATTTTGAAGCAAATCAGATTTGTAATGTAGAAGGAGAAGATGTAATTGCGAGCATTGAGCATACTCAATGGTATGCATATATCATGCACTATCTTAAATATATGAAGTGTCCAAAAGGATTGAATGATAACTAGAAAAGAACGCTAAAGTTGTAGGCATCAAAATATGTTTTTATGGATGGGGATTTATTGTGGAAAAATAGGGATGGTGTATTATTATTGTGTTTGGATGAGGACAGTAACATGTTTTGATAGAAATGCATGAGGGAGTATGTGGAGGAAATTACTCAGCAAAGACAACAGCGCATAAAATTCTCAGGGCAGGCTATTATTGGCCTACAATTTTTAATGACTCTTTTGCATATGTGAGAAAATGTGAAGCTTTCCAAAAGTTCTCTGGGAAATTGAAATATCAGGGAGCTTTTCCATTAAGACCTTTGTAGGTTGATGCCCCTTTTCATCAATGGGGAATTGATTTCATTAGAGAAATACAAGAAAAATCAAGTGGTGGACATAGGTGGATATTGGTGGCCACTGATTATTTCACCAAGTGGGTAGAGGCCATCCCAACTAAACAAGCTACAAGTAAGGTGGTGACACAGTTCCTAATGGATAATATTATTACTAGATTTGGTACACCAATGAGGTTGATTACTGATAACGGGATGTGTTTTAGATCAGATGAATTCAGAGGCTTTTGTAGCACATATGGTATTGCCATTTCTTATGCAGCCCCTTATCATCCATAGGCTAATGGACAAGCATAATCTAGTAATAAGAGTCTTCTGAAGATTATAAGAAGGATGTTAGATCAAAATAAGAAGGCTTGGGATTCAAAATTAAGATTGGTTGTATGGGCTGATAGAATTACGGTGAAGAAGGAAATTGGGAAGTCCCCATTTGAATTAGTGTATGGAACATAGGCAAGGATGCCTTTGCAAAATTTGTTACCAGTTTATAGGTTTGTTCTTCAGGAAGATTTAGATATTCATGAACCCATGGAGGAAAGAATAAAGCAGCTACCTGAATTGGATGAAATGAGGAGAGTGGCTCAAAATCAAAATATAAAGTTGTAGAAGCAAAATGAAATATTTGTTGACAAAAAAGAAAGCAAAGGATAGGAAATTTGGAGAAGGTGATCCAGTACTGATGTGGAATGCAAGGTGCCAGGAGAAGGAAAAACATGGGAAGTTTGAAGCCTTGTGGCTAGGGCCTTTTGTGGTGGTTGGAAAGAAAGGCGAAGACTCATACTATTTGCAGAATACGGCTGGTGAAGATCAGGAATTGCCTGTACATGGGCAATTTCTGAAACAATATTTCTCTTGAAATAATGCAGAGGATTAAGGGTTGCCAGTGCATGGACAACTCTTGATGGTCCTCTTTGAAATTCTTTTCCATGCACAGTAGTTTAGGGAATGAAAGGAACAAGATTTGCAAGTACATGGACAATCCTGGTTTTCCTTCTTTTCAAATAAAATTTTCCATGTACAGTAGTATAGGGTCTCATTCATTGCCGTTGCCATTTTTTCCACTCTGCTCACATGCTCCATCACTTTGAGTTTGGTCTGCTCACCCAGAAACCTGAATCCTTGCAATGATCTCACTATCATTCATCCCCAGGTGGAGCCACTGTTAGAACTGTAAAATTTTGAAATTTTTACATTCTATTGCATCCAAAGATTCCAGTATTGAGTTCTCATTATAAGCTTCAAAGTCCTTTGTATTGGCTTGCTTGTTTTCTATCATAAAATCCATTGAATCCATCAAGTTTTTCATTTTTCATTAAAAGACCCGAATCAGCAAGACATTGTAAAGGTCTCCCTGACCTAATTTTTCACTAATATATATTTGTTGTAGACTATTGGCAGGACAATTTGCTTTCTTCGGCAAACAAAAGGAATCATTTTGGCAAAGGGGAGTCATTTTCAGAGTAAAGTTACAGTGAATACAGTGTGTTTCGCTGACTGATGCATGTGGAAGTTTATCAATCAAAGATAAAGGTGTTCGGGAAAATGTTTTGGCAAACTAATTTTTTCTTGCTGACACGCATCTTGAAAAAAGTGTATCGGCATATGTTGGGGCATCGGTCTAATGTCAGGGTGAAGACAATATGTCATACCGACTAATGCATAAAGGGGTTGTTTCGGCCAGACTAATTGGTATCGGTATGAACTCATAACGAAACTATTTTATTTTACCGATTGACTTGCAAA
>VDFB02176067.1:104954-150590 GCA_007258455.2 Sequoia sempervirens | reverse complement strand
TGGAATCGTCATGCTGTCAATATATGCTCTGATTTTCAACATCAAAATAATCCTTGGCATGGCCCAAGTAGTTATGCAAATTCTAAGACAACCTGTGCCCTAGATTAAGTTCCTTCTTTGGTCATTGATAGATTTGACACCCAATATTGATGTGGATCCAACATTGATATCACCCTTGAGATTGGAAGAAGATGTTGATGCAAGTGTCAATAAAAATAAAAATAAAAGATAGCATAGCTACAGCAAAAACAATTTCATCAAGCACACCACGAATGCAAAGAAGAACGGCCTTTATAGAACTCAATCTATATCTCTAGACTCAACGATTATCAGTGTGAAACTTCTCAAGCACAAAGCCTTTGTAACAAGGAAAATGCAGATGGCGCTCATCTCTTCAATTTCTGAGGACTGTCACAACAGCAATTGGAATCCACCCTAAATCCTCAATATCATCTACTGTTTCAAATGCAAGTAATTATTATATGGGACTTTTCTAAAATGATAAGCTTTGTGGAAGAAGGTAGAAGCGAACCTTTTATCTCATCATCTTACAGACAGGTTCAATAGTCTCAGTTCCCCATATCAGACAGACTGAAGTATGTAAAACCCTAATTACTTTTCCATTCCATCAAATCAATTAAGCCTAGGTCTGGGAATCCACAGACCTCACCAGTGAACAGAACCCTCCATAATCATGCATCAATTATCATAATGTACCTTCAGGAAAAACTCAGTTATTCTCCATTAAACTCAAGCCCAGTTTTTCAAATTTCCCATCGAAGAATAGTAATTTCTATGAAAAGTAGTACTGAATTGGTTGACAAGGTTCTTCTAAGTTGCTTGTAAATAGCTATATATCAAAAACCCACATTTAGCCATCAATTATCTACAACAGATATTATAGATCATTAGAAGTTTCACTGCTAAGAAATCAGAACTGCATTTCATATATTGGAGTGGTAGTTCATTGTATTCGCCTTAGGATAATCAGTTTTCATTCTGTGGTTCCAAAATAACAAAGGAAGTTGATTTGTGGCCTTGACTAAGCATTTTACACAAGCCATAGTATAACACTAGTATTGTTCCAAAGTTGCAACAGCCCTGCAAATTCTGTATTGGAGAGTTCCCATCCGATGACTCAAAAGTCAAAACTTAACTTGTCAAGTATAAGGTAAGTATATCCTTTACTATTCTGAATTGAGATCCCAAAGTATGTTGATTTCCAGTGCAATGACACATTTTTCATGACAAATTCTATGTATGCATCTATGCATCAGTCTTATGCAAAGTTATCCCTCTATCACCAAGCACTTGAGTGGTGTGAGGGCCTAAGGGTAATTATTTTTAAATAGAGATCCTGACAACCATTTCAAAGAACCATTTGATGGCCTGCTATATAGCTACTATGCTATGGAATCCTTTGAGGATGACTTTTGTTAAGATCATAATTGGTTATACCATTCACTCAGAGGTTATGCTCAGACTTAATATGACATGGTATTCTGTACACTAGTCCAGTAGAAAGATAATTCAATGTTTAGCATTGTCCCTTGATAACTAATATATATAACTTTCCTTATTGCTTCCGTTAGTTGTGGCCAGGGGAATGACATAAATCAGCGCACAAAGGATCTTAAGGTGCAAGAGTGATAATATTTCTATCTTAGCATTCTTCATCATAGTGCATGGTTGGAATCTAATGGGAGTTAAAAAATTAGGCACATGCCATGGGATTGAGTTCCAATGAGAATTTTGTATACAATTTATTATTTGATTAATCATGAAGATGGTACCTCCAATAGCCAACCCAGCTGTCTATTATATGGCGTTCCCATCCCATAAGATAAGCATTGTATATGTGCTGGGGAGAAGGGGTGGTATTCTTACTTGTAGCCTCAAAGGCTATTCTACAGGAAATGGCAACACATGAGAAATTTTCTGCAACATTCCTTGGAGACACAACCCTGGGATTTTTTAATTCAGCCCTGGAAATGGGTACATTTTGGGGTTGCAGTGATGGGCAAAAAATCCCTGCCCCACTCCCCATTTTAGAACACTATTGGGATGCCCTACCCTAGTGTCCCTTGACCATCCTGAGTATGTCAAGTCATCCCCAATAGCCTGCAAGCATTTCAAACAAACAAAAAACTCTTGAAAAACTAAAAACTCAAAGGTTAAGTGAAGGGCACCCCAACTGAAAACACACAAAAGCATTAGCATGTTCATTTCACATTTTACATTTGGAAGAAAAGGAAAAGAGACAAAGGAAGAAAGATGAAAGATGGACAAATGTAATGTCCTCTTTTGGGAAATTCCTAATTTGAGGCCTGTAAAACAGTATTATTCACTAAGAACTGATATTAGCAATATTAGGTAACAAGAAAGTATGATAATATTCAAATCCATAATAAAACATTATAATATTTAGATCAATAAATCATAGCTGAAAATGTAATATTAGATCAATGATTCATAGCATCATTAATATTTGAATCAACATATCATAGCATATTCCTTATAGCAAATTACATTGTGAATTCATTGGAAATGCTTGCAAACAGCAATCTCCAGGCTGGTCATCCTTGTATTGTGAGAGCATGGAAGGTGGGCCACTCTTCCATCCCTCAGTCCACCTTGGAGGCTGGCCATCCTCCTTGATCAAGCCCAAGAGCATGGAAGGCTGGTCTTCCATTCCACCTCCTGACCCACAATCATGGAAAGTTGACCGTGCATTCCATCTTTGGGTGGCATACTTGATAACAGTATGAAGGCTGGTTGTCCTTCACCTCTCGTGAACTCAGAAGGCTAGCCGTCCTTCCTATTTGCAAAACAGTTCTCCAAATTCAAAATATGACTTCTAAAGGAATTTGCTAGATTATATCTAAATAAATACCTCTTGATGAAATGATAAATTTACTCTTAAAAGGTTGCCACCAATTATATTTCAGAATATTATCAATGGCTGTCCTCAATCTCTATTCCAAAGAGATATCTCAGATTTCTTATTCTTATTTCTCTTTTTGTCCACTTCATTGATATGCTGAATTGATTTACCCTTTATATCCATTTCTTGAAGGAGTTATCACCTTTCACAATAATGGAGTCACCACCCTTCATTGCTGCCTTTTGAGAATAATAATTTATTTCCAAATTCATTCATTGATTCATTCCCATATTGATGATTTCTCACAAGGGAATGATCTCCCTTATATATCTTATTATTGAGGGAGTCACTGTAATATCCCCAATGGAATCTGCCCTAAATTTTCTGGAATTAAATTTCTCATTTCTGCCCTAGATTTCTGCT
Source organism: Sequoia sempervirens (assembly GCA_007258455.2). Classification (NCBI taxonomy): domain Eukaryota; kingdom Viridiplantae; phylum Streptophyta; class Pinopsida; order Cupressales; family Cupressaceae; genus Sequoia; species Sequoia sempervirens. The sequence goes on along the minus strand of VDFB02176067.1, from coordinate 147,283 downwards.
CAAAATCCTAATTTATGATTTTATTTTCTGCTCTTAAACAAAATATCACAGCGAACATACAAGTGCCCAAACATGACAATTAACATGCCAAATGATGCTACCAATTGATATTCATACCAAACATGAAATCCACCATGAAAAACACAAGATAGGGCATCCAAATGCACATACAGATCTGATTTTCTGTAGATAACTTCTGCTGTTACAAAACTGAATATTCTGGACTGATTTTACAAAGAACTCAAGGGTTCAAACATGCCAAACATATGCCCAGATTTCTGTGTTGATGTTAGCAGCGTCGGGCCTCACTTCCAGCCTCGACTTCAAGCAATAAAATTACATATAGCCTATCGGATATTTATTTCATTTGAGACATCCGATGATGAAGAGACACGTCACATGAATAATAAATAATATTTTATTATTTATTTGTTAATTCGAGTTTGTTTATTGTGGCCGACCCTTCCTTGATAATCAGCACTCTTCTTGGAGAGACATATCCCTTCCTTGGTGGCCAACTTTATGCCTTGAAGGGATGCAATCATTGAAGACCTCCTTATCGAATAGTGTATATTGGAGATGCTGTTCGATCATTGTATCATTCATATTCATTATTCATAGTTCGAGTTTCATGCAAGTGCAAATTTCTCTAAGAACAGATCGAAGCTTTTAAAGGAGGTTGATATATTCATCAAAAGAGTTGTATTGTTTTCAACAAATCGCATCATATTGGTGCTGTTGCTTGGCCTCATAATCGGCCTCATTGTAAAGGAGTTTTATTGTTTCATATTCAATATATAAGTGATATATTGTTGCTGGGTTTTTCTCCCTCAAGTGGAGGGTTTTCCCAGGGTATATGCTGTGTCTATTTGTTTGAATTTGAATTAAAATCTACTTATCTAATCTAATCCTAAAACTAACATTCTGCTTTACAAATCAGATCTGAAACTATGGTTATACATACTGAATATATGCAAAATAGTCTTCAAATATCAAACCCTAGATGGGTGAAATTCCTCCTTGGTAAGTGCTTAGGGTTTGTTGCTCCAAATATGCAAAATCACCCTCCAAAGGTGGGAGCTCAGGTCTAATCCAAGTAACGCTTCAAATTAGGGCAAAACCCTAATGCAATCTGCTCACAAAATACCACAATAATTCTGCTCCAAATTTGACCTAGAAATCTGAATCTGTTACTTCTATGGTGGCGCTCCAACATGCATGAAAACAACTTCAAAATGGTGTTCAAATCTGATCCAAAATTCTGCTCCAAAATGTTATCCAAATTCTGCTCCAAAACTCGAAATCTTCCAATGAAATGCAAGTAGACCTCCGTTATGAAATCTTCCACAAGGTGAGTTAGGTTTTCGTCCAACTCCCTGTTATGCAATAGGGTTTTTCGTCCTAAAGCATATGCTAAATCTGCTCCTAAGGAGAAGAAGTCGGCTGAAAAATGAATTCTCTCAACAATACCCCAGAAATGCCCAAAAGATCTTATATTTATACTTGATTTACACCACCTTCAAATGCTGGCTGGCCAAGGCAAAATTACCTTTATAATTTATTATTTCCTTTTTTTTCCTCCAATCTTGGCCAACCCAAAAAGAATACTTATTTTATTTTATTTATTATTTATTTATTTATTTAAAATATTATTATTATATTTAATTAAATATGAAAACTAGTGTTCAACAAAACCTTTTTCCTCCAGATCGGGCACATGGGCATACTCATAGGAAGGAGGTGGCAATAGTTAAGACATCACCATGGCCATCAGGATAACCCACCCGGACGCGTACAATTGTTCCCGAGGCAAAGAATTGACAAGCCTGACACAGGGCTCCAGTTTTTTGCATTAGAATATGAGAGATCGGTCGCACGAGACATATCCGCGGACTTGGATATGTACATTTAATGAACTCCACTTTCGGTTGCTGAAGAAATCATTTGCAAAAACAATTAGTATTGGTATGTGTGGATTCCATATGGGGAGAAAAATGGAAAGGGTTGTGATGTTGACAACCTACAGACAATTGTCTCTGACTCTCCACAAGCATACATTTGGAGTGCGAAGTACAATCTCCCATGGGAGATTTAATACCACCTTCAAGGAGTCGTATAGAAGTAGCCGATAGTGGAGGTTGATGCAAAGAGAATTAATGAGGCTAGTTGGCGCTTTGTTAGACTCAATGGCAAGCGTCTATATCAATTGCGGAAATTTGAAATTGTGTGCAAAGCAATGGATACCCCGATCAAACTAAGGTGCTCGAAGAAGCAATCAGCCTTTCTAGGCTTCGTCACTGACCAAAGGCTCAAGAAAATTTGTCTTAACAAAGACATTCTATGCCTTGAGGTAGTGAGGATGGTGATTGGGAAGAAATTTTGCTTCTCAAGTAACCGAACGAGGGTGAATTTTGGCATTTCGTCGCGCTTCCTTGCCTCACTTCTGGATTTAAATCTCCCGTAGCTTCGGTGTTTGCTGCTACTATAGATGGTTTTCAAAGAGGCAATATTGGTCGATGACGTGGATGTGGTAGTGGTGGTGCAGCTAGGAGTCGGGTCCCGTTACCAGATGACATTGATAGAATGTTCCTGCAAGGCATGGACGTGGAGTGGCACCCTTTCATCATGAACCTGAACGCGGATGGCCTGGCTCGCCATGGGCAATGGGCAACTATTGGCTACAACTTCCTACGCAGAAGGCTGGGCTTGAACGAGGTAGCGAGTATACAGTGGTGTCAGGAGTTCACTAATGTGGTGGAGTCTACCAGATTCTATGACGAAGAAGACTGAAGGCTGGGTACAAGTGGATGGATGGAATTTTGTTTAGGCCATGAGGCCATCACTAGAACCAAAGCGGATGATATGCGACATCGCCTGTAGAAGTGAAATTTTGGTACACTTTGTGTTGATTGTAAGAGGTGATTTAGCCCAGTATCTTGGTGCGCCAAATTGATGTAATTTTTTCTTTTAATATAATCCATGCAGCTCTACTGCGTTTTACGTATCAAAAAAAAAACACCTTTTTCCTACCTTTGCAAAATTTGAATTTCAAATCAAATTGGGGACATGACTGTCACAACCTTTCATATTTGAAAGATTCACAACCTTTCACATTAGGAGTCACAACCTTTCACATTAGGAGTCACATAATGTTTGTTCTTAATTGATTCATTGAATGATGTTATGGATGTCTTTCTCAAATGAAATGCTCTCCCTTTTATATTTCAAGTTTGAGGGAGTCACACCTCTTCACCTCTATTGACTTTGCAATAGTTACAACTCTGCATTTGGAGCATAGTTGAAAAACTCGGACTCGGCAATAACTCGGCAAACCCAAAAATTTTAAAAACTCGGGACTCGGCAAAAACTCGGGGAAAAACTCGGCAAATTTATCGAACATTTGAAAATACACAATTTTTTAAAATATTCTTAAAAAACGCATATAAACTGAATTTTTAGAACATATTACTGATTTCATCATAATAAGACACATCATAATAAAATAAATTTTATTTTTTTGAGTAATTTATAATTTTATACATTTTGTCTTGAATATTTTATTTTATATTTTATATTTATTATTTATAACTATATACCAAAATTTGGATCAAAACTGGATATTAAAAATCTATAAGTTAATAACTTAATGTAATTAAAATTTAATATTATTATATTTTGCAACTCATATATATCAAAACTTTGGATTCAAAATCGTATATAAAATTATAAACTACTAATATAAAAATTAAAATTATGAATTATTCATATAAAATAATAAATCACTCATATAAAATTATAAATTACTCATATAAAAATAAAAATAAAAATGATTAAATTACTCATATAATAATAAAATTATAAATTACTCATATGAAAACTTTATATTGCAAATTTGTAAGTAAAATATAGAGCATTAAAAATAAATTAAAAAAACCGACTCAATGAAAATCATGAGATTAAAAATAAATTAAAAATACAGACTCAATGAAAATCGTGTAATAAACATTGCCAGAATAAAATATATATTAAAAAAATCGCGTTTAATCATTTCGACTTGCAGAGAAATCGCATATTTTGGAAATGGCGGAATAAAAAAAGCAATGAAGTGCTTGTCTGTGTGTGATCGCGTGCCCTAGTCGTGCGGCTTGCTCTTTGGTTTTGCACGTCTTCCTGCCCTTTTTCGCGGATGAAAGATTAGGAGAAAAGTCATTTTTTTTGTGCTTTGTACCTAAAACCCAATTCGCGTCATTCTGTGTTCGCGCGCGTCGTCTTCCCGCCTCCAAATCGCGTCGTGTAGGGTTTGATATGAAATAAAATCTTTAAAGTCTTCGTTCGCCCAGTTATATACCTATTTACAGCGCGTTTTTGTCTCAAAACCCGCGCGTTTTGGCGCGTCAAACAGTAAAAAAACGCCGCGATTTTTACTCATAAAGCGGCTGCGAGTAAACCCGCAATTTACTCGCCTCCTCTGCCAGCACGCGATTACTCGCGAGTTTTGCGATTTTTCTGCGATTTTTTCATCTATGATTTGGAGAATAATAAGTTAATTTGCTAGTGCTGCTGTCTATTACTTGTAATCAGTCATAATAATTCTCCCCGTTCCCTTTCCTTCTAGATCTACCTTCCTTATATACCTTATCTTGCTCAAGGGACACAACCCTTCATATGTTGGTTGACCATTCTTAACAACTTAATCTTTATTTAATGCCAGTTTGGTGTAATATTAATTATCTTTATTGATTTCTTTTGAAACATTGGCTGCAAACATTTAGGAATAAAACAGGACATTACAGCAAGTTTATAAAGGTCAATTCATCATAAACCAAGTATGTCCACTCTTTTTCTTTTCTAACTTTGCAATGTTTGTGTCATTCGAAATGTTACAACAAAAAAACCAAAATAATGGTATTTTAAATAATAAATGTAAAAAGCAACACATTATGATTGAACATATTTCAACCTCAATTTGTTAAGCTCGGTTTTTTATTTTTGTTGCCTTGTGATTGAATAAAAAGCCCAAATAGAGAAAACTTTCCATACTAAAATTTAACCAAATAACCAAAGAACACAAAAAAGGGCATAGCAGTCAAATAAAGTCTATCCTCTCACAATATAACAAGCAACAAAGGATAGAATGGTTTTCAGTTAGGGTTTATGAATATTTTTCATAATAAGCCCCCATTCTAACATTGAATCCTAAATATCACCAAAAAGAATGTTGAAACCTACAATAAATGCCAAGATTTAGTGACAAGTACGCAGTAGATAGCACCTATACCAAGCCAAACCCAAATTAAGGCCTTTGAAACCACACAAACCTTCATCCTGCACACCATTTTCACAATTCTATCAATTAAGGGAGAAACAAAGGATTTTTGAGGGTTTAAAGAGAAAAAAACATGTCAAAACCGCATTCCTGGATGGTGTGCAGAAACAAAGCATTTTCAAGGGTTAAAAAGAGCAAAAAATGTGTCAAAACTGCATCTATCCCACATTTTTTCTCCCACAAATTTCACAGTCAATTTTCTGCCAAAAATTCAGCAAGTTTATGGCGAGGAAGTCAGAGAGTACTTGCTAGGGTTTTGGCAAGTTTCCCCTGCCCTAGGCTCACAAGTAACCCTGTGAGTTACTCACTAGGGTTCTTTTCCTGCAAGTACTTGCGGGCTTGGCAAGTACTCGCCGAGTATGTAAATTATGGTGCATTGTATTGGCACCCCAATTTAATGTGTCTCTCTTTGTTCTGCTCCCATGCCTTGCATTTTACCCTATATATCATCTGTTTATAACGATCTAAGAAATCTTTATATGGGTCTTCATTTGTAATGTTGCCTAAGGGTTATCTTTCGTCATCCTCCATTTGCCTACTCATGTGTTAAACATTGCTAGGGTCTTAAAAGCTCCAACTTTTGAAGGTTTTGGTTCAGTTTCTTAGTTTTTTGCAATTTGCAGGATTTCTGTATTGGCACCCCAATTTAATGTGTGCCATTTCTCTTTGCTCTGCTCCCATGCCTTGCATTTGACCCTATATACCATCTGTTTATAACCGATCTAAGAAATCTTTGTATGGGTTTTCATTTGTAATGTTGCCTAAGGGTTGTCTTTCGTCATCCTCCATTTGCCTACTCATGTGTTAAACATTGCTAGGGTCTTAAAAGCTCCAACTTTTGGAGGTTTTGGTTCAGTTTCTTAGTTTTTTGCAATTTGCAGGATTTCCCCTTCCAACCAGATGCAGATTTTCCATCTGCATCTTCACATTCACTTCACCCTTTCCTTTTTTGCAAGCATTCCTTTGGCATTTTATGCTGATGTCAAGTTTGTAGGATTCAGACCCCCAATTGGATATTTTTCCCATCCGGTATCCACGCATTGAATCTACACAAACTTTCTTTTCCACCCATTTCTCCACTTTGCTTTCACTTTTCCCCTTTTGTAGGATTTTGAAGTGCAACCAGATGTCTTCCCACACCTCTTCCAAGGTTCACTTCAACTTCATTTTCCTGCAAAAATTCACTTTTCCATTGTTTTTTAGCAAGCTTCCTCCTCAAGCTAGTTCTTCCCTTTCATCAACTTGCTTCCTTTGCAGAAATTTGATGTGCAATCAGACATTCTCATTTTCATTCCAACATTCGCTTCAGTAACATGTCTCTGCATATGTTCACTTTTGTGTCCTTTTTCTGCATGATTCCACTTTCCACCTTTTTGGGGTTTCCATTTGCATATGGACATGTGAACTTCACTTCCACCTTTTGTCATGTCCCCTTTTCTAAAAGAGAAAAGCCAACCTAATAATATTATTATAATTAGAAAATAAAAATAGAAAGTATTTTCAAACACTAATTTTAAAATTTTAAAAAAACATATTTTTGAATGCTAAACAAAATAAATAAAAGTATTTAGTATTTTTAAATACTTTTGGGAATTTGGTCTCAAAGGCCCATATTTTAGCACTATAAAAGGAGCCTATCTTCATTTGCAAATCATCAATCAAGTTATCCTTTGCATCCAATTTTCAGCTTTGAGTAGTTTGTTCAATCTAGGGCATCCAAGGATGAAAACCCTTGGTTTGTTCAGGGTTTGACAGGATGAAAACCCTCTTCAATTCCACATTTGGGATCAAGATCGAAAACCATTGTTTCCAATCTTTGGTGATTCCATTCGGGAATGACGACTATGCTGATTTGTGGTGGATTTGGATTTTGCTACAGCATTGGTATAGTGCCACTATAGTGTTTTTGGCAAGAAAAAATCATCATTTCATCATCAACGCATATTTGAGGGTTTATATATTGAGTTTCAGATTTTTGCCATTTTCTGGCATCCTAAAAGGCTGGATTTTAGTTGTTACTATCATACTAGCTACTGGTTGACATCATTGGAAGGTTTTTGGCACTATTTTTGGAGGTAGACTAGCTGCAAATAAATTTAAAGATCATTTTTTGAGGGCGGCATAACATTTTTTGAGATATTTATTGCTGATTTGGGAGGCACCAGCTATAAGGACAGTCCATACATGCTTATTCAACACCTTTGAGGTCTAATTTGTGTTTCCAAGGTTTGATCTGCATTACTTCAGCATCAAGGAAGGTTAAAAATAGTTTGTTTGGTCATTGTAAGCTCCTACAGCTATACAACTGTTGTACTAGTCCTTACAACCCTTAACCTAGTGGGATCACCAGTCGTACCTCTCCAATAAGGTCTGTGTGTGTTGAACATTATAATTTCAGATCTGATTTTGGTTTTAGAGTAATTTCCAGCTTGTAATCATTGCAAAAATAAATAAAATCAAACTTTGTGGGTTTCCAAATTTATGTTTGAATCTGATTTGAGCATTTGAAGTGACCTAGGGTTTGTAGCAGCCATCAAATTTATCAAAATTTGGCTTGTGAAGTGTTTGAGGGTTTGATCAAGTATTTTTCCATCATTATTTTTGATTTTCAGTCTGTTGTTTCAGTTTGTTTCTTTATTCAAAAAAATCAGAAAATACAGAAAAAAACATAAAATCATAAAAAAATAATAAGGGGACATTATACCTTCACTTGCACATGAAATTTCTCCAACCTTTTTCCCCTATTTTAGCCATTTTTCCTTTTGTGGGTTTCAACCTATGTTACCGATTCGTCCTTGGGAGCCTCCGGATACGATACAATTCGTACCGGATTCAAAATTCAGATTCGATACAGTTCAAATTCGGACAGGATTTGGATTTTCACCTACAAATACGCCCAAGATACAACTTGCCTCTGTGGATTCATCCAGAATACGCCCAGACCGAAACCAATGCAAATCTAGACGCGTGAATGCCCAGGCCATGGAAAAAGTGCCTTTTTTTGCAATTTTAAATTACTTTTGACTAAAAGTTGACTTCTAAATAATAAAATATTCATTCCAACCCTAATCTTTGCCTCCAAACACATCAAATAGGTAAAAAGTCTCTGCATTTTCTGTTAAATTTTGGGAATCCAGTATTACAACTAAGCAAAATCGGTCAATACTGTCATTAATATATTTGACTTGTAAGTTGGTAATAACATTTTGAAGTCTAGGTTTTTAGTCTTAGCAGCATGGTTGCTGGGAATTTATTAACTCTGCCTATTTGTCAGCTTTGGAAATGTGTAAGGAGTCTTTCTCCCATTGCGTGAATAGACACTTTTCTCTTTATCCTCTTGTATGAAAGTTGATACACTTATATGCAGATTTGTACACAGATTTTGATTTGCTTCTAATGTACACTAATATTTTAATATTTGACTATGAAAGTGGTGATGTATTTTTGCTATGTTATTAGACTATTAATATGGTGGTGTATTCTGAACTTAATTACTGCTGCAAATATGTATATATTTCTGATTTTTATATGTTTTTTGTATTACCGTACCCAAAACATACCCAGCCCCAAAAAAAAATTTGACTGAATCCCGTACCGGATTCACGTATCCGTACCTGAATCCAAAAACGAATTGGTAACTTAGGTTTCAACCCTTCAATTGGATATTGAAAAAAACATAATTTTTTGAAAAAATATAAACTTTATACAAAATATAGCTACCAAATGAACCAAATGAGTCTGTGGGAGTTTGGGGGAAACACCCCCAGCTGGATGCAGGGATAAAAATATTACTAATTCTTTAGTTCTAGATAATCATCTCCTAAAAGGAGAGATTCCAATAGTGCATTTTCAAAAGCCTCCTTGTTCAACAAAGACTTATCCCATTGCTCTTCATTTGTTTTCTCTTCTTGCTCCTTGCTCAATACCAAGTATGGTGACAACATATCACATATCTTTTTGCTTCTTTGATCCTTTGGACTACACCATCATCATACAAAGCATATATGTTAGATTTGCCATCAATTGGGTATGCTTCATGCATATAATTAAAACTGACCACCTGACTTTGTAGGATAAAACTAAAAATTCCATTATTCTTGTCTCTGGGTCCCAACAGAGAAAACTTGCCTTACTAAAATTTAACCAAATAACCAAATAACACAAAAAAGGGCATAGCAGTCAACTAAAGCCTATCCACTCCCAATATAACAAGCAACAAAGGATAGAATGGTTTCTATTTAGGGTTTATAAATATTTTTCATAATAAGCCACCATCTAACATTGAATCCTTAATATCACCAAAAGGAATGTTGAAACCTACAATAAATGCCAAGATTTAGTGACAAGTATGCAGTAGATAGCACCTATACCAAACTGTTGTTGTTATCACTTAAATCTAATTGAAACTATGCCACGTGTGCTTGGATGTACCTAGGAGGCATGGGGGAACATTTCCCATGACCTGCAATCATCCTCTAAAATAATGACAAGAGGTCTCGTAGGGTTTGAAACCCTGACAACCACATAAATGACAACCTACATCGTCTCCCTTGTCTACATTACTAGAGGTCCATGTGGATCCAAATCCCCATTATTAAATGATCCATATATGCTTGTGAAATCTTATGGAAGGTCTGTCATCCAATTGAGCATTAATGGTAGTTCAATTCTGCCAGGAGGTAGGTGAGGTGAATAATGAAAAGAGGCAAGAATGTCGGAGTTCGAGTGTCAATGGTACTCCATGACTCGTATCACAAGTTGAGGATCAAGGTTCGAAAGGGAGTCATGTTGGTGAGAGGAAGTTTGACTCTTCAACAAAGGCTTGTGAGAGAGCAAGGTTTGGCGAAGAGGTATGACGGTATGGAAAACTCCAAAGTCCCGATGAGATAAGGAATGGACCAGAGGAATGAACAGGAGGCATGACAGTAGGGGTAAGTTTGATACCTCAATGGAAATAGAGCAAAGGCCATGCTAGGAAGGGAAACTCTGCAACTCCGATGACTTACACAAACTTAGGAAATTGGACATACTCACATACTTAGAAACTTCAGGGACCTTAAGCTGACACATGGGTGAGGAAGGTGAAGAACACCTATACAAAATTGGGCCAAGGGAGATGTAGGAAATAGAAAACAAGAAAATTGGTTGATAACACTAGTTACTACAAAAAGGGGACATGGCATGGGACCAAATTCCATAGCAGCACAAATAGCATCAATTAAATAAAATCCGATATATAAAATCCCCCTTCTTGAGCAAACTTAAAACTATCTTTGTAAATTAACAAAGATTGTATCACCTCAATTCAATGCTATTTCTTCTCTCGTGATCATAAATAAAAAGGGGAACCCAAACAAGATTGACATGATCAATATCCTTACATCCAAACAACTTGTTAAGAAGAATCATTACAAACCTAGGTATATAACATAAATAGGGTAACCAAGAGCTTTTTTAAATATCTAACTTCTGAGGCAAGGATGTCACAGCCAACTCCTCCAGAACTTCAACCATATTATTATCTTTCTGCCACTATTTAGCCCTTTTGCATCATATCGGAGGGTTGGCTCTGGAGCCTCAACATATGCCTAACAGCAACACTTGTGACTTCAACATTTTTTGATAGTCCCTGCTTGCACGGGACAATGCTGAAAAGAATCCTTTCAAAAGTTTATGGCAAGGAAAACATTCAGATTAGCTGCTGTTTTATGTAAAAATGAAGCCCAAATATTTTTGGCCAATTTGATTCTCTTATCCACCTCTAGATCATCTTTTGAATTTCCATCATGACAGTCCTCAAAAGAGAAGTAAATATCATTGAAGAGCATTTTATGTACTGCAACATTATGAGTTGGATCTCTACTACATTTGTACTTTCCTTCATGAGAAATAGTCACCTACAAGGATGCCACCATCGTTGCTCCTTCCCTAGTTGTTATTTCTCCTGGTTATCAAATTTCTATCCCCAATGTCTACAAGTCTTGCTCTTTGTATATTAATAAACACAAACAAATGATGGGTTCAAGTTTTGAGAAATGCAATTATGATGCACTCCTGTAATAAAACAAATAACATAAAATTCATTCCATTCAAGATCACAGTTTTTAAAATACAATCAGTACTAAACAATAATAACCTGAGTTGAGAGTGCTTCTGGATATAACTGTAAGTCTTTAGCATTGGCGTTTCAGATCACACTCTATGATCCATCATCAGGATGAGGAAAACTTAAGGTAGGTTGCAAACCACGCCCCTTATAAAGAATGAGAAGTATGGAGGGGTGGAGCATAAACCAAGAAAGAGGTAGAAGAGAATTGAAGTGATTGAAACCTCCAAAACAATAAAAAGCAAAATGAAGCAACAAATAATAACCTGACAAATCAGTGACTTAACCCAAGATAAAACATGTAAGTACATTAAAACCTCAGTAGCTTCAACTTTGTTTACCCACAGTAATTGAGGGACAAAAGATTTAGCCTGATTTTAGAAACTCACTAAATCTGAAACTTAAAAGAAAAAGGAAACTCTGCAAACTCAAATTACTTCCCGAAAGATACCGTATCGGAAATGTCCATCGAACACTGTGAATAACACTTTAAAACCCAATTGTTATTAAAGTTGAAATGCTGTGAATTAAATCAGATTTAAGACAAGTTTCAGATCTGAGAATGTTTGATGAGAGATGAAAGTTTTAAGTTTTGGAAATTAAAACCTTCAAAAAGGAACTATTGAAACTCAAAACTGACTTTAAATACATTTCAGGTCCAGACTAATGTCAGGCTTCAGCAAACAACTTTACATCATCAACTGAGTCCAAAAACTTCCAAAAGTCAGACTTCCCAAAACATAAACACATGGTGTATAAAGCCATCAAGTCCCACCAGTGAATTAAACTGATCCCCTTAAAGTCTGAGGAAAATTGCCAAATTAAAACAAAACAAAATTTATTTCACAACCGGAAAGACTCAGAGAACAAAACTATATATCATCAAGATTTGATTTTCAAAACACAGACCTGGGTTACACCACAAACAGTTTTAAAAATGATTCACATCTAACTAAACCTGAGAAAGTACTTAATTGATGATTTGGAAACCAGCTGAATACTAAACAAGAAATGGCATTGCTAAATCAACCTGAAGAAAACTTTCCACGAAACAATATTGATTCGTGAAGACTTTCTGGTTCCTCCAAGTATAGTTGCACCTCATAGAGAGGATTATGGATTTGATAAGGAGCATGGAAGACCTTTTGGGCTCACTGTGCCATTTTTTTCTTTTCTTTTTTTAAAACTTTACTATTTTTAAACCAAAAAAGGGGGGATGTAGGACTTACTCAAAGGCATTTTGGAGGCATGTCACCAAAAACTTTGAGAACAAGGGGTGACCAAGGGCCAGGAATATGGAGTTTAAGGTGGGGCACAACCACATGTAGACCTAAATTATTCTGTTATTAAATGTGACGATCCTAACAAGTGGCAAACACTTGGTACAATCCACACATATAATAAAGATAATAATAATATTATGCAGAACAGAAGAGTAGAGATTACACAAGTCAACCGTATGGCCCACTATCATTAACAAAAGGGATGTGTGCCACATATCAACATCTCCATCACCCCATCTATCATATGCCTAAGTATATAACAGGCGGTACAAGAAAAGGCTGATGGAGGAAAAGGTTCTTCCTTTGCCCATGCTTCTCAAAGTCGCAATACAAGAGATAAAGAACAGAGTACACAAAGTAGGACACCTAATGCTGGGAGGAATAACCATGAATAGGTGATGATGTCAGGTGTCTGAAGACTGACATTGGTGGTGATGATCCAAAGGAAAAGAAATGGAATAACTCTCTTCAGACTCCAGAAAGAAAATTAAAGGGAATTAATTTTTTAAGAAGAATGATACCACACTTCCTGGTTCCAAACAGGGTCAAGCAAATTTGGGAGACGATTGCAGAATGAGGAAGAAGCAAAGCCTAGTATCAAAGACAGTGAATAACCTATAACTAATGAGAAAGAGACAGAAGACAGAGAAATCATTTGCTACTGATTACACTAAAAGTGGGGCAGAAAATATATAAATAATGGCCTGTGGAAGCTTTAAACCATTAAAATATAAAAATCAATTGTCACCTCTAACCAGCCCAGAACAGATTCAGAAGGCCAATCAAGACGGACAGATCTCAATACTGTCAGGAAAAATAGAAGATACACACAGGGGACCTTTCAAATGGAAAAGACAATTAAAAAGGTGTCTATCTGACCTGTTCATTTTTTTCAATAAAAAGCCAACCAAAAAGGGAAAAGGACTTACTGCTGTCAAAATTGAAAAAGGACATTACCTCTACAGCATTTAATAAACCCTTTCCCTAGGCTGATAAGATTAGATCTGGCATGACAAAGAGACTTAAAACATAGACAATTAATGCTCTGTAGATATGCATCTGTTCAGCATGTACCATTTAATATAAATATGTACCTAAGCTAGATTTCCTGCCACCTTTTGTTACTTTCCATTCTTAATGTTAATAAGCTTTGGTCTCATTCTTTTTTTATAAGGATACTCGGAATTTATCTTCATAAGGGTCTTGAAAACAAAGCTTAATCTACTGGATTGAGATAGTATCTAAGTATTATAATTTAGTTTTTTAACAAATTCAGAAACTTATGGTTTTTAAATCTTTCCTATGAATCCTAAAAACCAGTATGTTTATCAAAAATGTATACGAATGGAGAAAAGCAGTTCCAGACAAAATTCCACTCACATAAACATCCCAAAGCAAGGAACCTTCAATATAAATGTCCCAACAAGGCACAAGTCTCTTTCACAATATTCTTACCTGTTAGAATATAAAACCCACCTTCACAGGTGACATTCAATTACTATTGTATGTGGTACACCTTTGGATTTATATCATCTTGTACCAGTACTATATACATTGTGTGTTGAGACTACTTGTGTTAGTAAGCCTAGTCAGGGAACTATATGTGTAAAACTTATTATAATACTAGATTGGGATATGTGCCTTGACTTGGTTGGCCTTCCCTCATGTCATATGCATGAATGGTACCATTTCATCCAACTCATTCCTTTTCTATTTCTATAATACAAAAGATACTTCTTCCCTTGGGTGTCTTTTGACACCTAGCTGGCATTCATACTTTCTTATGCTTGCGGAGTTCACTTAATGTTCAATATGTACTTTGTTGTTCCTATCTTTGCTGCTGTATTTCAGCAGACGAAGCAAGATTACCTCCAACACATCTTTTGTAGCACAATTTTGTACACCAAAGGGTCATTTTCTTATAAAGAGATCCAACCATTGTTTCAGAAGCAAAAGATATTTTTTTTATTTTTAATCCGCATTTTCTGCATCTCAAGGATCAAGGATCAAATAAAAGTTTGTTCAAAGGGAATTGGGCTCAAATTGCTTTTCTAGCACAATATTTTGTTTGTATTGGGGATTTAGGGCTTCTACAAGAAGTCATATACCTCAGTTCCTCATATAACAAATCTGGTTGCATTTGTAGAATTCTTACAAGAAATAATCAGGGGTCCATATATACTTGAGATAAAATTGCTTCTTTCTCACCCCAATTTGCATTTCAGTTTTTCATATTTTAAGACCCCTAGGGCTAGTAACAAAGTCACACCAGCAACCACTAGGTGTCTGGAAAGCTCTCAAGAGCATTTCAAGTCATGGAAGGAGATAAGACTGTGGCATAAAAAAACTTGTATGTTTTTGTTGCTTAGCCCAACCACCCACTTCCCCTCACGGTAATGTGCCATTTGCTTGGGGATCACAAGTTTAAGCCCCACAAATGTATGCTTGGATTTTGATTTGCTTACATCAATAGAAGATATGATAACATCTATGATGTAAATGATCAGTTCAGCTTTCTAAGTGCCATGTGTCCTACTCAATGCCCATCTGCTGTCGCAAGATCCAAGGCCCAATTGATAGTTATGAACAGGATTTTGTTTACCGTTGTATACCATGCATACTTCCTAGCTGTCAATGAATCAGTAGAGTGGCATACTTCACTCACTCTATATCTATCTCATGGGCCCATATCAGCATTTTACGGTGGAGTGTGTGCATCTGATCAAGAAAGGCTTCCAGTACTCATGCTGGTAGTGTCTCAGTTTGGTCCTTTCCATATCTCTGTCTCAAGTCAGCTATGGCTACTAAATCAACCTATGGCTGAAAGCCATCTACTTCGGTACCTTTGAGCTCGCTTGGTTCAAGAGGAGTTGCCCTCTCTTCCAGGGGGAAGGCGCTATAGATTAAGTGCAGGGTGTTAACCCGACTTGATTGGTTCCTATGGCCTAGGTGGAGAAACTGGAAAAAATCCAAAAGAATGAGTTGATTTGGCCAACACATGCTGAGTGTCAAGGCCATATGTTTGCTATTTATACTAACCCTGTCAGCACACAATCAGCAGAACAACCCAATTAGTGCACATTCTTCATGC
Source organism: Sequoia sempervirens (assembly GCA_007258455.2). NCBI lineage: Eukaryota > Viridiplantae > Streptophyta > Pinopsida > Cupressales > Cupressaceae > Sequoia > Sequoia sempervirens. The sequence continues at coordinate 131,477 of VDFB02176067.1, read as the reverse complement.
AGATCCCAATCAACACACAAACAGCAAATGCAAATTAAGCAAATATGATACCTTCCTACCATTTCCCAATTTTTAAAATTTTTGAGTTTATTCTGAATCAACTTATTGAAGCCATATCACACTACCTTATGCTTCTATTGAGTTCGTCTTTAAGTCCTTAACCTTTTGGAGGTCATGCTTTTGCATCAGCATTCTGATTGAGCTCTTCTTGGAGGCAGTGGAAAGCTCATTCTGAGATCTATGCAGAAATATATTTTGGCATCTTTTGGAGAATTTTTTTGAGGTTTTGATGTGTATGATGATGATGGAATCTGTTTTGCCAATCCCAGGTACCTTTTGGAGGTCATGCTTTATCATCAGCATTCTGATTGAGCTCTTCTTGGAGGCAGTGGAAAGCTCATTCTGAGATCTATGCAGAAATATATTTTGGCATCTTTAGGAGAATATTTTTGAGATTTTGATGTGTATGATGATGATGGAATCTGTTTTGCCAATCCCAGGTACCTTTTGGAGGTCATGCTTTATCATCAGCATTCTGATTGAGCTCTTTTTGGAGGTAGTGGAAAGCTCATTCTGAGATCTATGCAGAAATATATTTTGGCATCTTTTGGAGAATTTTTTTGAGGTTTTGATATGTATGATGATGATGGAATCTGTTTTGCCAATCCCACGTCTAACGAGGCATAAATTTAGATCAGGGTTATCCGCCGTGAAGATCGTTTTGAAATCTAAGAGGTTCTGACAAAGAGCCTTTGGGGATGAAAATTTCCCAACTACCAATGAGGACTGCTTCTAGAACAAGGTTCATAAGTTTAGAGGTAATGTCTTGAGACATATCACACCTAATTTACGTTTCCTATCAAGGAGTCCAAAACTCCAACAGATATGTTTGAAAGGTAAAAAAGTTTTTCAAACCACTAACAAACCAAGGTTCTTCAAATAAACCACAAGCTATCTACTATCTTATTCCTGTACAAATTTACACTACTTGCGCTTGAAGAATCAAAGTCTGGAAGCCAATTTTTCCCTCTATGCTTTCCAGCTTCCAAGATGTTACTCATCAACGTATTTACAATGTGTATGCATTAACTGAAATTAGATGATTGTAATTAGTGCTTCTACAATACATATAACTGTATCTCTTCTTAATCTCTTTCATGCATTATAACTTCTAGCATTCATTTCCTCATCAAAGAAATTTTAGGAAAGAATAATTTCACATTACATATTAACATTTTGTTACATTCTTTTATTATAAATCATCTAAGTATAATCACTTCACTAGCAGCAGATTTTTACGGAGAAGAAAAGTGCTCCTAAGATGCCAAGTGCTTATTAGTAAAATATCTAGGATTCACTGACATTTCATTTTTCTGCGGTCCATACTGTTAATTAAATTATTACACCCAGTAGCTGGTACTAGACTCTGGTAAACTGAGGGGAAACATTGTTTCGGGTTGAGAAATAACTGATCACTAAACAACAAGGTGCCTTATTGTTCAACACAGTCATTGCAATCCCTATCTTGTTTACATGCTTCATTTCCAATCCTTATCATAGAAACTTCTTTCTCTATTTCTTAATCTTAAAAAGGTCCTGGAGTTCCCCTTTTTCTGCCATCTCAGATAAGATATCAGAACCCCCTATCAACTCTCCTCGAACAAACACTTGAGGGAATGTAGGCCAACCACTATATACCTTCATTGTCTCCCTTAATCCGGGATTGTACTCTTCATCAAAAACATTAACCGACTCATAATCTACTCCTTGCTCATTCAATATTGTCAAGACTCTCTGAGAAAATCCACATTGTGGAGCAGTTCTTGAACCTTTAATAAAGACTACCACCTCATTCTCCTTTACTAATTTGTCAATCAATTGCTCCAAAGGCACCGTCAGCTGCATATGTCGACCCGGTGTAAGTCGAAGATCAGGCTTGGCTCGTCTCTGCTTCTTTACCCATGTGCTGTTCCCAGATTCATTTCCAGGAGGAACCTTTCCATTAACAGCTATGTGCTCCTCCATCCAAAGCTTCCATGCGTCAGTCAAAGCAGCACGATCAGGTACATTGACAAGAGCAATCTGTAAAGTAACTGGTGTAAAATGAGGTGGCGAATATGCTAGTTTTACTTTACAAATAAATTCCAGGATCCAAAATTCCTACTTTTTATGAGCCATAGATAATATAATATGAAATTTTCGAACTTTTCACATTCTGGATCCTAGTGACTGCACATACCCAGTTGAATCTAACAGGAAACATAGAAGCTGACCAACTGAACCACCAACTGGCTTCTTTAATGAAATAGAACCAAGTAAAAAATTGTCAAATTTATCAATACTGTTTGCTTAGATTCTTTAATGAAAAAGAAACAAGTAAAGTTGTCAAATTTATCAAGACTGTTTGCTTCTACTTTCAACACATTGGATTCTAACAGTAACGAAATAAAACTGAACCCAACTGCAAGCTAACTGTAGCACCCTAAGCATCTAAATCACTGAACGCCCCTGCCCCTATTTGTTAACCTAGTGTCATGCAGAGGATAAGCCTAAGCCCTACCTTCTTCCAACTAGCATGAGCCAGAACCACACAAAGTTGCCAAACCCAACAGACTCAAAGCGCAATTGTTGTGGTCAATGCATCGAAAGATCAACCCTACGTAAAGTTATCAGTAGCAGCACCAACGCAGTTTATCATGTCCATGTCTTGCTGTTGAGGCCTCAAAATTTAATATTGCCAAGAAAAGAATGTGACATATCCAACCATAAAATTCACACCTTCTAAGACGCAATAGCGAAAAGCATGAGAGCATAACTCGCCAGTTGAAACAAACCTACGCTCCCTCTCTACTAGTTGAATCATCGATGAAGGTCAAAAGAAAGTCAACACCTATTAGCGCTAACAATTCAATGGTCCTGAATACATCCATATAGGATATAGATTCATTCACGTCGAGCACTCAACGGATGGGCTCGACCACCTCTAAGGCCTTTATGTTTTATGGCCCCTGGGTCCTATGGCATAAATATTTAAATGTTAGGTATATTTCTCTTTGCTTCTGTATGTGCACGCATACACAGGGAATATCTATGAGACTCTCTATTTAGAAACGAAAGAAATTATGGAAAAAAATAATGGTAGGCGATCCTAATAGATATGTTTTGAACTAAGACTAAAGCACCAAAAAATTATGTCTTTCAATGTGAACCTAGGGTCACGGAAATGTACCTTTACTGATCCGCATAGCTCTGGGACATCTCGAATATGAGAGAGGACACTGTTAGAAACCATCCTAGAAATACCAATGAATTGAAGCTCCCCATTCTTATCGTGCATGGCATACACACCAGTAGCAGATGGAAGCTTTTCAGCTAGATGTCTTGGATTTTCATCTAGAGGAATTGACTCGGTCTCTGCAAGCTTATTCATAGAACAAAATATTGTCTTGCCCTGCCTCTTGCTGCTATTTTTTCTTCTACTCCATGTTTTTTCACGGAGATGAACTGACTGGGAGTTGCTTAATCTAGGAGAATGATTAAGTGGGTGTTTCTTTGAAAGCGCGGAGATTGTAGAAGTATATGAAGAAAGCATTGGATGTGAGACATTGAAGATGTGTATAGAGGGAGTGCGGGCATTGAGCCCTGTAATCGTTGCCATACAGGAAACTGGGCAGGTACGGATTTGGGATTTACGGAAAGACTTGTGGGTGCTATAGAAACAACTACAGATTAACAGGGAGTTTGTGGGCGCAAGAAATTGTGAAGTTAATATGGATTGGCGACGAGGAGCAGTTGATTAGCGAGTTAGTATAGTTTTATAGTACTAATAAATAAGTTTGTAAGAGAGTTCGTACAGGTTTTACATAATAATAAATAGGTTGATAGAGGTAATTGTAAAGGAGAAAGGAGAAGGAAAAAGCTAACTCGTAGACAAAACGCACCCATGTATGTAACATTATACCGTACCCCTCATCCTCCATCCCTCGCACCGGACAAAAGGTACCGACAGAAAGACTTGACGGACGGTTAGCCGTGTGTCATTACATGTTTGTCCCCAGAAAAGGATGTGCGGCCCCGGCGGGAAAGTCAAAAGCCTAAACAAAACGTCATAAAAGTCACCATTTTCCACATTTTGTTTTGTTTTGTTCCCCCATTTTCTACATTTCGTTTTGTAGTTTGCTAGGGAGGGATGTGCGGGCATTGAAATGGAGTTGCAGGCAGTCGAACCAATGCGGGCATTGAAATGGAGTTGCATGGCCAAACCAATATGTTTATGCATTTTTTTATATAGATAGGTGTGTTTTGTCTACGTTTTTTCCGCATCCAAGGAGCTAAAGTTTGCCATTTGCCACATTTCATTTTGCAATTTGTTGGGGAGCGCAAGCGACGGAATGGACGCTGAAACAAGAGCAACGCACTTGATAGGTGTGGTGCTAATAGGTATGTATATCCGCCATTCTATATGCCATTTTGCCATTATGTAGGAAATGTGAAGCAGGACTGTTGAATGGGTTTTTGTGAAGCATTGAACTATGAAGGCCAAAACGAGAGCAATGCTTTTGACAAAGGTGATATGTATATCCGCCAACAGGTATGTATATCTACCATTTTGAATGGAGGCTAAAAGGAGAGCAACACATTCGACAGGCGTGGCGCCAATAGGTATGTATATCCGCCATTGTATATGCCATTTTGCCATTTTGTAGGAATTGTGAAGCAGGGTTGTTGAATGGGTTTTTGTGAAGCATTGAACTATGAAGCACAGCTGTTAAATGGGTTTTCTATGAAATGAAAATAAAATGTTTTGTTTGCGTGTAGGGTTTTCATTTCAAATGCATAGTTGTTTATGATTTTTTGTTTTGAGAGTTTTCAAATTTCATTGTGAAAATAAAGGGGTTTTCATTGACAAGAAAATAAAGGGGTTTTCATTTGAAATGCAGAGGTGTTTTGTGTGTTTTTGTGGGTTTTTGTGTTGGTGTTTAAATTTTCCGTTTTGGTTGTTCATTGTGAAGATGGGTTTTCATTGACGGAAAAATAAATGTTGCTCCTTGTAAGAACGGGATTTCATTTGAAACACAATGTGGGTTATGAGCCGACAGATTTTCAAAATCAAAATTTGGAATGGACAAAAATCCCAAAATCGTACACGCAAACAAAATCTTTTATCTTCCCATTGCCATTCTCATTTTGAACAACTCTTTATTATAGTCAAAATGGCATTTAACTTGCTTCATATGATTGGAACAATAAAATGCTCGCATTATTTGCAGTATTGGAAAACACATTGTCTCCTCTCAGTTTAAATGTAAAGGGTTGTCTCACTGTGGGTTGCTTGCTTCTTAATAACTACGGTTTTGCAACATGGAATGTTACAAAACAATATGAATGTCATCAAAATCACACCTTCCATTGTTGTGTTTAAATTTCAGATGATTGAAAATAAGAGTGCACAAAATAGTTGTATTTTGGAAAACACAATGTGGGTTTTTAGTTTTTTGAATCTCCTTGTTTAAATGTAAGGGGTTGTCTCACAGTGGGTTGCTTGCTTCTTAACACGTACGGTTTTGCAACAGGGAATGTTACAAATGTCTTCAAAATCACACCTTCCATTGTTGTGTTTAAATAAAATGCTCACATTATTTGCAGTGTTGGAAAACACTGTCTCCTCTCAGTTGTTCCCTCAAATACTGGTATATTATATGAATCGACCTTTAATATTGGTATAGTATACCGTTAGAGGAGAAGCTAAAGTGTAGATAAAACAAACCTATGTATGTAACGTTATATCATAACCCCCATTCCCCATCCCACGTGGTGGACAAAATGCATCGATGAAAAGACTTGACAGACAATTAGCCGTGTGTCATCACGTATCTGTCATCAGAAAAGGATGTGTGACCGATGGGAAAGTCAAAAAGCAATAGACAAAATGCCCTAAATGTCGCCATTTTTCACATTTCATTTTCCCCATTTTCCACATTTCATTTTGCAGTTTGCTAGGGATGGACACACGGGCAACAGAATGGAGTTGCAAGCATTTCACATAAAGCAATAGACAAAACACACCTAAACATCCCTTAAATACTGGTGTTAAAATAGTTTTGAAACATTAGGTGGGTTGCAGGTTTTATAAAACATAGTGTTTTGCATCCTACAATTTTACAAAATAGTATGTATGTATTGAAAAGCTTTATGTTATTTAGACTATACGAGTGTGGTGATAGGCACCATTTTGTAAACACCCAATAAGGTATTTGGCTTCAGTGTGTAGAGGGTTTTACAACATTTTGTGGGTTGGAGGTTTCATAAATCATGTTGTCACCTCACCTCCCATTGTGTTTTCCAACCTGCAATCATAGTGTGCATGTATATTTGGATCATATTAAGAAATAAAAATGCAATTTTTATTCTGTGTAAGACTTGTTATAAGGTGCCTTTCATTACATTTGTATGTCTAAATTACATTCATACCATTTTTTAAAATTCTAGGTTTCAAAACATTGGTTTTCTCCTCCAACTCCTACATGTGCACTCCAACCTTCAGCTTTCAATGTGCAGACATGAAACACAGAGTGTTTTGCCCCTTCTTTCTCCAAATTGAAAACACACACATCATTCCACCTCCAATTCCCACACCAAAAAAAAAGTTGTGAAAATGACAACTCATACTCACATTGTTTGTGCTGTCTAAATTGCATTCATATTATTTTGTAAAATTGCAGGTTGCAAAACACTGGTTTTTTGAAATCTGCAACCCACATAATGTTTTAAAACCCTTTACAAGTAACAGCCCAATTGGTTACTAACTGCTCACCTCAATTTGGTATATTTTATGATTTCCTTGAGAGCCTTTTGTGAATTAGATTGTAAGAATGTAATGAGATTGGAAAACACTAAGTGTTAAGAAATCTGCAACCCACACAGTGTTGTAAAACCCTTTAGACGTAACAACCCAATTGGTAAGTTGGGTAAACCGAGCTGACGCACCTATGTACATACAACCGATTAGAAACCCCTCACCTCAACTCACTTGGTCATCTCCCCCGCCTGCAACGCCCCCTTTCTCTCCAACGATTCGCTTTCAACCTATAGAATGAGAAAACCTAGAACACAAATTATTTTCCAAGAATAGTACTTGTTACAATCTAAAACGTGTCTTAATCACATCAATGCCCTTCCCTCCCGCAGTGAATGGATAGCTTCTCGCACAAGGCAAAAAAATGCCAGCGTAATTTGATGTGAGGGAACAACTCGCTTTCCTTGTTGTGATGTTTCCTTCTGTTTGTTGGTTCTGTCACTTCTATCCTCTGTTTGGCAGGTCCCACACTACACCGTCTCTTCATGTTATGTATGTTTCCATGTATGTTGTTACATATGTTTTTATGCATTTTTGTATGTACATAAGTGCATTTTTTTGGAGATTAGTTGCATCCGTAGAGGGTTTTACAACATTGTGTGGGTTGGAGGTTTCATAAATCATGCGCTCACCTCCCATAGTGTTTTCCAACTTGCAATCATTCAGAGTTTTAATGGTTGTTGGAAAATAGTGGGTGTTTATGAAATGGTGCCTTTCATTGCATTCCTACTGCCTAATTAACTAAAGTTTTTCAAGACATTCCAGTTTGTGCTCTCCACCATGTAACTTTGAATGTACAAAATGAAATAAATGGCAAACCGCATTGTGTTTTCCAACCTACAAATTATATTGTGCGTTTATTTTTAAATCATACGAGGAAATTGAATTGCATTTTTTTTATGTAAGAGTTGTTATAAATTGTGAAGGTGAATGAACTTTAGTACATTCTTACTATCTACAAACTTTAAGGTTTTCGTTCAAAGAATGTTGTCTATATATAATTGCATGATGGACAATAGTATGTGTTATGAATCTTGCAACCCAAATACTGTTGTTAGCTTTGGGAGTGTCTTTTTTATTAGAGAATGCAGATGTTTTGTTTTTAATAAGTTGTTTACAAAAAATTTCTACCTTTTCACATAGGACTCTCATGTCTCCATCCAATTGATTCTCTTTTCTACAGTGACATCCTATTTTGCCTGCTTTTCATGTTATGTATGTTTTTGTATATGTTTTTATGCATTTTTGTATGTACATAGGTGTGTTTTGTCAACAGATTAGTTGTTATTTTTTGGTCAATCAAGGTGATCACCAAGGCTTTTGTTGACTTGTTAACCTTTATTCTTGCAATAATTTTTATTTTTTCAGTCGTCTATACAAGCAATGGTTCAATTTACAATATCATTGAACAATGGTTACAATACCAATATGTCATTTAGATGTTCATTAAGAGACATGGGATATAAACAGATGTCTGATAGTGGTACATGGTATCCTTCTTGTCTATCTTCTATGCCCTTATTTATTATTGTAAGTTATGGCCTCTTTCATATGTTAGGAGAGATGAGTCTTTTATATATCTGAATGAGCATTTAGTGCTTCATAATTCTCGCATAATGACAGAATGGTAGATATAATTGTTGATATATAATACTAGTGTTAGTGATAGGTTAAATTGGAAATTAAATTCCCATTGTATTTTTTAATATGTTTGTTTTTTGTTTGTACGCACTGGCATTTTGGACTCACCACAACATATAATCTTATATTGGTGAAATTTGGAATAAAAAGAATTGTTTGTAGCACCAAATGTCTTTAATTTGCCAATTTAATCTATTGCTAACACTTGTCTTCCTTCCAGATGGTTGATATATTTGAGGAAACAAAATTGAATAAAACAAGGACAGGCGGATTGAGAAGGACACTTTAGGAGATGTGAAGCTTATACACTAAATACAGGTGATTCTAGCTATCATAGCTTGAATTGCAAGTGTACTGGTCAATTAAATTTCCAAAATTTATTTTGTATTAAGAAGTAATGATTTATTTATAGATGAGATGCTTACTGTGGCGAATGCAAAGAATTTCCAGTTTTTTTTTTTTTAAATGTTACATTATTGTGTGCCTATTATATCCCAAATTTTTACATGAAGGATGTTTCCTCATTGAAGTGTGAATGTTACATGGGAAATGCTCAAAATAGTAGTGAACGATGATACTGCATCCTTTTAATTATCCCTTTACACAAAAACACATAAAGAGCTCTGCATTTCAAATGAAAACCCTTTATTTTCTCGTCAATGAAAACCCATTTTCTTAATGAACATGGCAGATATAGAAATGGCAGATTTACATACCTGCTAGCTAGTCGTCATGCCTGGCGAATGCGTTGCTCTCATTTGGCCTCCAAACACAAATGCCTACAACTCCATTCCGTCGCCTGCACATCTCTCCCTAGCAAACTACAAAATGAAATGTGGAAAATGGTGATGTTTAGGGCGTTTTGTCTAACTTTTTGACTTTCCCGCCAAGGTCGCATGTCCTTTTCCGATGATGGACACGTGATGGCATGTGCCTAACCATTTGTCAAGTCTTTCTATTGGTGTGTTTTGTCCAGCAAGTGGGATGGAGGATGGGGGGTATGATATAATGTTACATACATAGGTGCATTTTTTCTATGAGTTAGCTTCTCCCACAAACGGTGTCATCGGGTCAATTTTCCTATCACTTTGAATCATGTCGATGTTCTTTTCCTTGCGCAAGAATTTATCCTTTCAGCGTGGGTGGGAAGGGGAGTTGACATGATTAAGACATGCATTTTAATATGTAAGAAGTATTGTTATTGGAAAACACTGTGTTGTGAGTTTTCTCATTCTGCAAGTTGAAAGCAAAAGGTTGGAGAGTAGGTGGGGAAAACAAAAAACCAATGGAATTGAGGTGAGGGTTTGTAACCAATTGGGTTTTCACTTGTAAATGGTTTTAAAACATTGTGTGGGTTATAGATTTCAAAAAACTAGTGTTTTGCAACTTGGAATTTCACACAATAATATGAATGTCTTGAAAAGCTTTTGTTATTTAGAATGTAGGAATGCAATTCAAAAGGCACCGTTTTTTAAATATTCGGTGTTTTCCAACAACCATTAACACTCTGTATGATTGCAGGTTGGAAAACACAGTGGGATGTGAGTGCCTGATTTATGAAACCTTCAACCCACACAATGTTGTAAAACCCTATATGGACACAACTAATCTCTCAAAAAAATGCACCTATGTACATACAAAAAATGCATAAAAACATACATAACAACATACATAGAAACATACATAACTTGATGAGACGACATAGTGTAGGGCCCACCAAGACGGATGATAAAAGTGATGAAACCAACAGGTGGGAGGAAATGTCATGGTGAGGAAAGCGAGGTGGCTTCCCATCACATTGAATTACACTAGCATTTTTTTGCCTTGTGTGAAAAGTTATCTATTCACTATGGGAGAGAAGGGCATTGATGTGATTAAGACACTAGTAGAAAAACAACAATAAATGACTAAAAAAACTACTAAAAATTGGTCATGTGACTATTAGCTTGGTCATGTGACCATTAGTAGTTTATTGCCAGTCATTTATAACGCAACCAAATTCATGATTAAACCATTTTTAGTCATTTATTGGTTGTTTTGATTGATCAATTTGGTAGTATATTTAGTTGTTAATTTAGTCATTGATTATTGTTAACTGGTCATTTATTTAGTCATGGTAGTCATTTATTTAGTCATTGTAATCATTGATTTTTGTCACTTATTCATGGTAGTCATTTATTTAGTCATTGTAACCATTTATTTAGTCATTATAGTCATTTTATTTAGTCATGGTATCCATTTATTTAGTCATGGTTTAGTCATTTATTTAGTGATGGTTTAGTCATTTATTTAGTCATGGTAGTCATTTGTTTAGTCATGGTAGTCATTTATTTAGTCATTTATGAATTAATGCTTTCATGTCTTTGTTCCTATATTTAAAAGGAAGTTGGATGGTCAATTTTTCTTGTTGTATGGTAGAGTACGACACTAGTTTTGTATTTTCTCCTTGCTTTGTATTTGTTCATAAAGGAAATGCTTTTGTAGCTTCCAATTCTGTTTCACAAGAAAATAGCATGGTTACATTAGGGAAACTAATGAAATTAAGATGAAAATGGTTAAATCTACAATGGCCATTGAGATTTTAATCTCATGTGGAATTTTAATTTTACTTCCAACCATTGAGGTTTTGAAAGAGAAATCTGATGAATGTTCGATTTGTTGAAGTGATCTTAAATTAGACTTTTCCCTGTAACAAAAGCACTAGAGGATTTTCAGCATTGTTGCTTCACACTGTAATTATTTTTACATAAATTAACTCATTTAATTTGTTGCTTACACATTAGATACAAGGAAATATAAAACTCAAAAATCTACAAAATCATCACCCCTAAAACACAACCAATAATATTTGTAAAATTGATTTTATAAACAGATTTACATGAAAAATACAGGTCTGCATAAAAACAATTTTGTAGCAAAATAATATCATTCAAATCTATAGATGTAAATTTAGATTTAGAAGAAAAAAATTAATTAATTAATTAAATTGTGATTGTTTTTAGATCTAAATAAAAAATCTTACCCTTTGTAAACTTTAAAATGGGCATAGGGTCATGCACAGGTCCATGTAAAACTATTGTTGCCTGCAAACTTAAATATGTGTTTCAAAAATAATAATAATAATAATCAGGTTTTTTTGGTGATTGCAGAGGACAAGTTTATGTAAAAACAACAAAATAAATCATAAGAAATATATTCTTATATCTATACAAATTCAATGCATAGGGCAACCTCCTGATGACGAAATCTCCTTCCTCCTGTTGCATATAGTGAAACTGTTATAAGTAAACAACAAAGCAAAAAACAAAAATCCCCATTCTTCTTGTGCAGCCAAAGCAAATCATGGAAATTGTAGCCATAAATCTCTCTCCCTTGCACCGCTTGTCTCCTCTCATCCTGCAAAAATGAGAAAAAAATGATTAGGGAAATAGCTCATGTATTTGTTCAATTAGAGGGAAATGAAATGAAAATTTAGGACATCATAAATTGAAAATAGGATTTCTATTGGGTTCGCCCAACAAAATAATATGTGTCCAAAAAAAGATTAGGGCATAAATAATATATTTTAAGTACCTACCCCCAAAATGAATATAGAAAATTAGGTGCCCATTTTGAAATGGATGTGAAATCTACTTTCAATGTGGTTAAACGAATCTTAACCGTTCATCATTTTCCACCATTTTTTGGTTGTTTGAATCTCATTTTCTGGCATTTTTTTGGTTGTTTTTCGCGGCTTTTAACTATAGCGTGAAAACATGGTTTCGGCGAGGGTTTAAGAGTATGATTATTAAAATGAAAATTACAGCAAAGATCCTAATAATGAGCACATTTAGGCTTTAACATTATGGCATCCTTTATCCTGCTTATTAGTATGTTTTTATTTTTTTAATTATGTTTTCTATTATTTAATTATTTGAAGAATTTTTTATAATGTTTTAATTTAAATTCTATGGTACATAAATTTATCTTATTTATAAACTTATTCAAAATTGATTATTTATTATTTTAATAAAAAATAATTATAAATATCTAATTATATTATTTATTATTATTATATGACATTTTATAATTATAATCAAGACAAACTTAACATACATCAGGCCAGATCATAGGAGAGGATGTTGACCGTTGGTGTGGTATCCATTGGAGAGAAGTTTGGTTCAGTGGAAGGCTTGAGCAATTTGAATTTGAACTCAAGCCCTAGGAATCATGGAGCATGGCAATTTGGGTTTTTCTGATTCAGCATATGGCAAGGTGGGATCGTGTGGTGAGGATAAGCTTTTGATCCTTGGTGACGAATCTGGGAAGGACGGGTCATGTGGTGAGGATGTGGTCAAAGTTGTGTGTTCAGAGGAGAAGTGTGTGGGTGAGACACTCAAGGTGTCTTGTGATGGTTGTCTCTCGTTGGAGTCGGTTCCTAAGATCCAAGGGGATAAAGAGGATGCTGGTGTTGAAGGGAGGGTCCCATTAGGGGAATCTTATGCAGCTAATATGAGTATTCCCCAAATTGAGCAAGTGCTCTGGTGGAAGAAAATTGGACGAAAAGGAAGTCTTCTTTACTGGGCTAGAAATGGTCTAACATTTTTTCCTCTAAGCTTAAAGGAAAAGGCATTGCTTCTGAGTCAGTGTCTTCATCTAATGAGGAAGGTGTTTTTTCCTTCTCTATCCTGAATTCTCTTGTTGACAAGAAAAATGCTAAAATGGATTTCTCCTTGGTGGGTAAGGTTTTAGGTCCTCGGCCTAATATTGAGGAGGTTCACACTTGGGTGTGTAAGAAGTGGGCATTAAAAGACTAGGTGGAAGTTGCAACCATGGTGAAAGGTTTTTTTTCCTTTGCCTTCTCTTGTGATGAAGACCTGAGAAATGTGTTTGAGAAAGGGCCTTGGTCATTTGGGCCTTTCTCTATGGTTCTTTGTCCTTGGGAACCTAGGATGGATTTTTTCAAATGTGTCTCTAATTCTACTCCTCTGTGGGTCAAACTTCTAAATCTGTCGTTGGAGTATTGGGATGAAGAAGTCTTCAAGGCAGTAGCAAATTCTTTTGGGAGGATTGTCTCTATTGATGAAGCCACTCGCTCTAGGAAGCAGTTAGTTGCAGCTAGGTTTTATGTCATGATTGATCAAGATGTTGTGCTACGTGAGTTCTTCTTTTTAAAATCCAAGGTGGGGTCATGGAAGTAGTAGATTGTTTTTGAAAACCTCCCTTTTGCCTGCTTCAAATGTAAGAAGACAGGATTGATCAGGATGTTGTGCTGCCTGAGTTCTTCTTTTTAAAATCCAAGGTGGGGTCATGGAAGCAGTAGATTGTTTTTGAAAACCTCCCTTTTGCCTGCTTCAAATGTAAGAAGATGGGGCATTGGGCTAACGATTTCCCTGTGTCTGGTGTCCCACCTAAGGTTGTTAAGCAGAAAAAGGTTTGGAAGATAAAGGAACCTAAAGAGAATCAAGGTGAATCTTTTGTTGGAAATGGTATGGAGGGTGAGGGGAATATTGAAAATCGTCATATTCCTCTTGTTGATTTTGGCAAGGATCTGGAGATTCTCGTGGAAGAGGATGTTGATCACTCTTTATCTCAGGATGTGGACCATGTCTCGAAGACTGTGTGCTCTCCAAGGAGGCCTATGGTGGAACCGACTGTTGTTCTGCCATCTCCTCTTCTTGTTGGGTCGGAGCAAGTGGTTGGTGAAGGTGCTCTAGTTGTGGTTGAATTTGTGAGCAAAGATGAAGAGGGTTTCACATAGGTGCATGGTTGGAAGAATAAATGTTCTTCTTCCCCCCCTCAGCCTCACAAAGGCATCACCACGAGAAGGTAGAAGGTGGATTGTGGGTATGAGTCAAGGGGCCAAGGCAGACCTGCCCTACAAAAGAGCAAGGAGAGGGAGTGTAAGAGGGATATTACTAAGGGGTCTAGAAAACCCTCTTTTATTTGTGCTCTAAGAGCACCCCCTCTTCTTGCAAATGAAGATCATTTCATGGAATATCAAGGGGTTGAACAACTTGCATAAATAGGACCTCTTGAAGAATCTTGTCTGGAACCATAAGCCAGACATCTTGCTGATCCAAGAGATGAAAATGTAGATTGATAAGTTGGAGGCTTTGAAGAATATGTTTTATAAAGATTATGGGTTCCATGGAGTTAGCTCTGATGGAGCTTCAGGTGGTGTGGACACTTTTTGGAATGCAAAGCTATTAAGAGGTGTCCCAATGATGGTTTCAACCATGTTGAGACTAATATTTTTTGGATCAGGGATTCTTATTCTTGGGTTATCTCTAATGTGTATGCTCCTAACTTAAAGAGATCCAGGAAAAAGCTTTAGGATGACCTTGGGAGTCTTAGGATGAACTTTTTGGATCTCCCTTGGCTCGTAATGGGAGATTTTAATATTCCTATGTATGATCATGAGAAAGTGGGAGGGTCTCAAGCTAATCCTAATGACAGGTTTGATCTAAGAATGTTTATTGATGATAATGCTCTTGTTGATGTTAAGCTTTTAGGATCCAGCTTTACTTGGTCCAATCGGTGTGTTGGGGTGGATAATATTCAATTTAGATTAGACAAAGCTTTAACCTCGACTTCCTGGTTTGTGGACTTTGATTGTTCCTTGTCTTCTATTATGAGATGTGGGTTGAACCACTTCCCTATCTCTTTTGTTGTTGATAGGCTTGGGAGTAGGAAGAGATTTCCTTTCAAGTTTGAAGCCATGTGGTTAAGAGATCCTCGTTTTATGGATTGTATCAGAAAATGGTGGCAAGTTAACATTGATGGATGTGCGATGTTCAGAGTTGCCAAGAAGTTGAGTTTTGTTAAGAGGAATCTCAAAAAAAGGAACAAAGAGTCGTTTGGTCACATCCTTGATTCTAAATTTTTTTTTCTTAAGAAGTTGGATGAGTTCCAACATGTCATTCAATCAGAAGGTATATTGGAGGATCTACAATTACTGGAAGATAGTCTTCTTGCGCAGCTGCATGATATCGTTACCAAGGAGGAAGACTTCTGGAGGCAAAGGTCTCGAGCTATCTGGTTGAAGTATGGAGACCGTAATTCTAAGTTCTTTCATCTCATTTCTCTTAGGAATAAGTTGTCAAATATAATTTCCTCAATTAGAGCTGATGGTTTGTTGTTGGAAGACAACGAGGATATTAGAAGAGCGACTACTAGGTTCTTTGATTAGCTCCTGAAGGATGATTTGGTCTAGGATCAAAGGAGTGTGGATGCTTCTCTGGAAGTTATTCCTAGAATTTTGACAAAGAATTTGAATAAGGAGTTGACGGCTATTCCTTTGGCCTCAGAAGTCAAAGATGCAGTCTTCTCTTTTGAAGCTAACAAAGCCCCTGGCCCTGACGACTTTCCTTTTCCATTCTTCTAGTCATGTTGGGAGATTGTCTCTAAGGATGTGATTAATGCTACTAAGGAGTTATTTGGCTCCAAAATCCTCCTCAAAGAGCTTAATACAACTTTCATTGTTTTGATTCTTAAATCTGTTGATGCAAAGACTTTTGGTGAGTTTCGCTTGATTAGTCTCTGTAATTCTTTTTATAAAATTCTTTCAAAAGTGCTTGCTACTAGATTGCAAAAATGCTTGTCATTTATGATTTCTAAGCACCAAAGTGGTTTTTTCAAGGGTCGTCGAATCCTTGATTATATCATTACAGTTCATGAGCCTTCTCATTCCATTAATTTTTCTAAAAATTTGGGTTTCTTCCTGAAGTTAGAGCTACTCAAAGCTTATGATAGAGTGAGCTAGAAATTTCTCTTGAATGTCTTGGAACGGTTTGGTTTCTACAAGAAATTCCTCCAACTTTTTGAGAAACTCATTTCTTCTCCTTCATTTGTTGTCTTGGTGAATGGATCTCCTTCTCCTTTCTTTAGGACTTTGTGTGGGCTAAGGCAAGGATACCCTATCTCATCGCTTCTTTTCATCCTAATGGCAGAGGCTTTGGGTAGTAATATCCAAAAGGAGCTTCAAGTCAGGGTTATGAGGGGTCTTTTGCCTTCATCCAGATGTGATCCAATTTCCCACCAACAATTCATTGATGATACTATTATGATGGGTATTTCTTTGGTTAAGGAAGTTAGAGCTATTAAGTGGTTGTTGGTTGACTACGAGAAGGCTTCTGGTTAGAGGATCAACCTTCCTAAGAGTCATCTTTTCTTTCTCAACACTTCTGAAGCTCTGCAACTTAAGCTTCCTAGAGTCCCGTCTTATAATAGAGGTGAGTTCTCGTCTTCTTATCTAGGGCTCCCTTTGTGTATCTCCAAGATTCTGGACTCCTTTTGGTTGGATTTGTTGGATAAATTCAGTAGGAAGTTAGCAGTTTGGAAAGGTGCGCTCCTCAGTCAGGTAGGTAAAATTTAGCTTATTTCTTCCACTCTCCAAAACCTGCCCCTATACGCTATGAGTCTCTTCAGAGTTCCTGTAAAGTTTGAAGATAAAATGGAATAGACTATGAGAAGATTCCTTTGGTCAGGGGTTGAGACTAAAGATAGAATTCCCCTTGTGGCATGGGAGTCGGTGTGTAGACCGAAGAAGTGGGGAGGTCCGGGTATTAGAAATCTAAAGTATTTTAATAAGGCTCTTTTGTCGAAGAATGTGTGGAGGCTCCTGAATGGGGATGTTGGGTGGGCCCCTTTGGCAGGTAACAAGTACCTATATAGTTTGGAGAGACCTTGGAACTTGTTGTCTTCAGAGGAAATCCCTTATGGTTCATGTTTTTGGAGGAATGTCATGCTATGCAAGGACCTGATTGCTAGAGTTGTTAAGTGGTTGTTGGGTGATGGTACTAGTATTCTTTTTATGGGAAGATGTTTGGTGTGGGGTCTGCCCTCTTATTTGTCTTCCTTGGGAACCCCCTATTGTCCCCTTATGTAAGTGTTTATTTGGGGGCAAGGTGGTTGAATATTTTGTTGATGGGGAGTGGAAGAATTTTGAGATGTGGGACCCATCTTTGAAGGTTCTGAAGGATTTCTTATGTAAGGTTTGAATCCTCTCTTTCCTGAGATCGGATGGAGTCATTTGGGCCCCTTGTTCTAGTGGAAATTTTTTTGTGGCTTCTTCTCTCATAAGTTCATTGGAAGTGTCCCATCTCTTCCTTTCAAGGGGAGGTTGTGGAATAAGAAGTTGATTCCCAAAGTAAATGTTTTCTTCTAGTTGCTTATGCAAGGTAAATTTCTTACGCAAGACAACCTTTGTAAGATGGGGTATGTGATTCCTAATAGATGTGTTCTTTGTGAAGGTGATGGTGAGAATGCATTCCATATTCTCCTTGATTGTGACTACTCTTTTTCTCTTTGGAGTAAATTTCTCATACTCTAGGATATTGGTTGGGCCTTTCCAGATTCTCTTGGTAATTTTTTTGATCAATGGACTTGCCCTTCTTCCTCTCCCATTCTGCAGTGGATGTGGGATCTTATGGCCCTGCACATTGCTTGGGGATTATGGAAAGAAAATAATAACATGATTTTTTAGGAGTCTAAGCTTAAGGTTGATAGTCTTTTTAGCAAGGTCCAACTAGCCATTCTGGAGAATTTTGCTCTGATTCATTCTAATTATGCTTGATGTGTCTCTTCTTCTTGCCTTGCTAGTTATGAGCTTATGGTGACCTCTAACTGGAAGATTACTTCAATTCCTATTGTGAATCCTAAGTCAACCTCAATTGCTAGATTGAACACTAGGTGGAAGCCTCCTCCTTTTGGTTGGGTTAAAGTTAACTTTGATGGGGCAACGAAGGTGAATCCTGGGCCTGCAGGTTGTGGGGGGTGTTAAGAAATGATATTGGCAGACTCCTTGGCATGGTGGCACTCCCATTGGGTACTTAGACTAATCATTGTGTGGAGGCAAAGGTTGCATTTATAAGTGTCAGATATGCTATCAACAAAGGATACTCCAAATTATGGGTGAAAGACAACTCCATGAACATAATAAATTATCTGTGTGTCACTCATCCTCTGAGTTGGAATGTCGACTGACTCATCAAGGATATGATAATCATGTTGTAATCTTGTGATGAGACCCATGTCTCTCATGTTTACTGAGAAGGAAACTCATTGGCATATTTTTTTGCCAACGAGGCTATCAACTTAAATGAATTTCGTTCATGGGAGGAGGGATCGATCCTTCCTGAGAAATCTAGGAGTTTATTAAGAAATGATGGCATGGGGTGAGGTGATGCGAAATTTATGGTCTAGTACCTTCCTTCAGTTTGCACACTTTGTAGGTGTTTTGTTTCTCTCTAGTCTTTACTTGAGTGTTTTTCGCAAGGGTTCTATGAGTCTTGTGTCGGTTGCCATGGGTGGTGACAAGAGCTGAATCGAGCCACACTCTTGTGGTGACATTCGGAGAAAGAAGAAAATTTGGAATATTTTTGCCATGGTAATTTTACTCCATTTTTGGAGAAATTGCATGGGCATGACCCTAATGCCTCAACACAATTAGTTTCTTTTTGGAATAATCGAAAGTTCAAGGTTAAAGGTCTGGAAGTGGAAGTTAATGAGGACTTGGTTGCCACTGTTATGGGGATGCTGACTGTGGGTCGGAAGTTCTTCAAGGATAAAAAAAAGTAATGTGGAGGCGATGGTCCAGTTTTTTAAAGATGATGAGTGGAAGCAATTTATTAAATTGGAGAGTTGGGATTATGAGAGAACTTCTCTCAAGAAAATCTAGGTGAGCGTCGCTAAGGTCTTGATGTGTTACATGACTCTAGAAGGGAGGTTTAGGGTTATTCTTGGTCACCATTTTACTCTCCTCAACCATTTTAGACATGGTTTGTTCATTTCATTCCCTTTCTTTTTGTTATCATCTTTGGAGGTCTCAGCGTACGCACACCTGAAGAATAGGAGGGCCCCCGTCCTCCATGAAGGGCTTATCTTATTAATTATGGAGCATGTCATGTCTCTGATCCCTGCTCCGACCATCAAGGGCAAGGAAAAAGTTGTAAGTGATTTGTTTGGGTCATTGGGTTCGGATTGCCCTTCGAGGGAGGAGGAATGGAACAAAGATGAGGATGATGTTTCTCCTATGGATGTGAATACGTCTTCAAAGAAGAGGAAGGTGGTTGGTGCTAAGTGCAATAGGACTGCTAAGCAGTTGGCCCTTTCTGAGAGTGAGGACACGGAGGTGGGTTGGGTGATTCTTCTCACAAGTTTGTGGAGGTGGTTGTTGGTGGTGGTCTAGAGTTGGGGACACACGATAATGTTGTGGGTTTGGTTGATAAATTGAGGAGGCTGTCGAAACGTATTGCTAACCTGAAAAAAAAGTCTTTGAGGTTCTGACCAAGGACCCAAATGTGGTTGGTGAGGATAAGGATTTCAGTGAAAAGACAGTGGGCATTGAGGATTCTCCCATGCAGGGCTTTCCCAAGGAGGAGCAGGATAAGGAAATTAGGGGTTTAGATGAGGAGGATGCGGAAAAGAAAAAAGCCAAATAGGAGCCTTTGAAGGTAAATCCTCTTTTCAAGGACTTTTCTTACCTTGATGATGATGCTACCTCCATGTTTGATTTACTGGATATGGCTAGAGTTGGAGCCACTAGTACCTTTAAATTAGCTAATTGGACTCTGTAGGAGTTCAATAAGATTAATATAAAAATCAGAGGTTTGAAGGAAAATAGGAAGAATGCTAAAGGGTTCGGTGTCGAACATTCTTATAGACAGAATGGTGGACCTTGAAGGTTCCTATCATGACTTTAAGTCTCTGTGTGATGAAAGATTGGTGGCTCTGGAAGCCAAGGTTTTAGGCATAAATACAAATATCAAAAAGTTAATGTAGACGTGCCATATCTCTGTGAAGAACAGTGCAGACTCGTTGGAAGTCCTTTTAAGGAAAATAAGTGAGCTCGGGGAGGATCAGTTTTATTTCTTTGAGCTTATGGAGAAAGAGCATGTGGCCAAGGACAAGGGTAAAAAAGTTGCTAAGGATGATGACAAAGGTCATGCTAGTAGAGGGTCGGCTGATCAAGGAAGAAAACATTTGACGTTGAGAAGGAGTTGTTGGATATGGTCGAGAGGCATAGGAACCAACAGATTGGGGTTGCCAACACTCTGAGTGGCTTGAATTAGTGTCTGGTCTTTTTCTTTGTTGCTTTCTATTTCTTGCTGGGTGTAGGTTTATTTTAGGTTGTTTTGCTATTTTGTGGTTGATGGGTGTTGTTGGTTGTTATTTGTCTTCTTTTAGTATAACACCCATCCGGTTGTGTTTTTTGGTTGTTGGGTTGTTGCTGGTGGTCTTTTGATATTCCTTCTTTGCAACATTTTGTATCCTCGGTTGTAAATAACTTTAGGTCCCTTCAAAACATGTTTTTCCCTATAATCAAAACATTTTATAATTATTAATTAATAACTATTATATTTTTATTTAACACAAAATATTATGAATATATTATATATATATATATATTTGTTACATCAAGGTGTCCCCGCGGCCCCCTGCCCAGCGTCACCTAGAGGCGAGCGGGGGGGGCGAGACTAGTCCCTGAGGGTGTTTGCAGCGCTGGCCACCACAACCACCAGGTAAGTACCGAGAGCGGAATCAAACCCGAGACCATGAGGAGCCATCCAACAGCCTCAAGCCAACTCCGCTACCTGAGCCGGCAATATATTATATATATTATATATTTTATATAATATAGAATAAATTATATAATTATATACAATATAATTATACTTATAAATATATATAATAGTATATATAGGTTATATTATTATTGGCATACGACAAATTCATCGCCATGACAATTCATTGTGCGAAAAATTAATTGCATGAATTTTTGGTGGTTAATTTTCCATGGCGGTGAATTGTTGATGGTGAATTTTCCATCAGTGAATTGCTAGTGGTGAATTTTCCTAGAGCCATTATTATTATTTAAATATAAAAATATATAGGTTATATTATTTACTAATATTATATATAATAAAAAATCAAATATAAAATATATAGGTTATTATTTATTTACTACTATAGATATATTTAAATACAAAAATATATATAATAATAGTAACTAATATTATTTATCGTCAGCCCATAGTGATGATGGAGGAGCCTAGAAGTGGTGCGGGATTTACCACTATGAGAAATTAATATTATTAAATTTAATAAATTATAGTGGGGAAAAAATTAATATTATTTTCTGCTAGCCCACAAAATTTAATATTATTTACCTAGCGATGATGGAGCAGCCCCATGACATAGTGGGGAAATATTATTAAATTTAATATTATAGTGGGGAAAAATTTAATATTATTTACCATCAACCTATAGCAATGATGGAGCCTCGCCTTATTGGGGGGAAATTTTATTCGAGGATTAGTTAGTACTATTATATATATTTTTGTATTTAAATATATCTATAATAGTAAATAAATAATAATCTATATATTTTTATATTTAAATAATAATTTACTATTATATTTACTATTATTTACTATTATATTTAAATATAAAAATATATAAGTTATTACTTATTTACTATTATAGATATATTTAAATACAAAAAAATATATAATATATATAGGTTATATTACTACTATTATAATAAATAAGAATACAATAGAATCAAAATTGTATATATTTCTATATAGATCAAATTAAATTAATTTATTAAAAAAATCATAGTTTAATTAATCGCATAGGAAAAACCACAAAATTCTATATCCATATCGCATACACTCCCACTAATCATTTCCCCAAATATTTTTAAATTTTTTGTCTAATTTGTATTCTCGTGACTAACAGTTTAGTCATTTTTATTTGTGACTAAATAGTTTTTTACTTGGCGACCAAATTAGTCATTTATTTACTCATTTATAGCCGTGTTGCAAAAAAATAGTATAATTTAGTCATTTTTAGTTGTTGTGACTAAAATTTTTAGTCACCTTGTCACCTATTTTCCAAATTCTACTAGTGAGACATGCGTTTTAAATTGTAACAAGTATTGTTCTTGGAAAACACTTTGTATTTTGGGTTTTCTTATTTTGTAAGGAGTTGCAGGTCGGGGATATATAAGACTATCCAAATTCACCTAAGGGGTGAGTAACCAATTGGGTTGTTACATGTAGAGGGCTTGAAAATAATATTTGGGTTGCAGGTTTCATAACACCCAATGTTTTTGAACCTGCAATTACACATAGACAGTATGAATGTAATGAAAATGTTTTGGTTGCTTACATAGTAAGAACCCAATTAGTTGGTGACACCTCAGTTGATTTTGGATACTTTTGTGTATTCGCCACCATAAATTATATTGACAATATGAATGTATTCAACAACCCTTACTTTCAGCAAACATTTCATTTCAATATCGTCATATGTTTAGAACAAAAAATGCACATAATAGTTGCAAGATGGAAAACACATAGGGTTGTGACTCATTTCTCAATTCTTGTTCAATGAGTACTTTCTATTATGTAGACTATAACAAAATAATGTTTTGAAGTTCACCTTCATATTTTATAACAACCTCTACTTTCAGCAAACATTCCATTTCAATATCGTCATACGTTTGGAACAAAAAATGCAGAAAAAAGTTGTGGAAATGGAAAACACGCAGGTTTGTGACTCACTTCTCAATTCTTGTTCAATGAGCAGTTTATGTTATGCAAACTGTAATAATAATCGTTTGGTTGTGTGTTTATAATGTACATTCTATTTATGCTAATATGAAATATACTGGTAGGCAATGCCACCTGAAGTTTTATTGTTTATGGTAGCTTGCTTATAAATGAAAGAAAAAGGTTGACATTTAAATCCTTTGAGGTCGACTATTTTTCTCATCATGGATACTTTCAAATGAATAATCGTATTAAATGTTATTTGTAACAATAAAAATGGCATTTCACTATCTTCATCTGATTGCAACAAAAAAAATGCTCACATTATTTGTAGTGTTGGAAAACACACTGTCCCCTGTTAGTTATTTGCTTGTCAAATTTTTTTATTTCCTACACACCAAGAATGTAAGGAAGTCCACCTTAAAATCTTATTTCTTATGATTGAAAAAATATATGCTCGCTTATAGTAGATGGAGCAATAAATTTTGGAACTTTAACTATCCCATAACACTTACAACTTTTTTACATATTTCAGGCAACCATGGATGTGTACTTTAAAAGGGAAAGTGGAAGAAAGTGGGAGAAAAGGGTAATTTTGAAATCTGCTTTTTAACGTGTATTTTGATATTTTGAATGAATTGGTTGCATGTATTTGAATTTGATGTGAGGTTTACATTACTGGCATTAGAAGGCAAGGATGGACAAGGAAGTGGGGGGAGCGAACAAGTTAGTACATCCATTTGGGATAGGAAATGTGCCTTGACAGGGCATCGAGAAGAAAGGGTGCCTAGGGAGGAGATTGTTTTACTAGGCAAAAATCTTTGAGAAATAGGAAACCTGTTATCTTTCTACATTGATGTAATAGGATGTCGGGTTTCCAATTTCTCAATTTCTAGCAAGGAAGCAAAAAAATCAGGCCTTGACCTTATTCGCGACATTTCTTGGATATAGTTTTCAATATCTTGAATACTTTTATGTGTCGCTGCAATCACTTTTTGCTTAGATTTTAGAGTGTCTTTGTGATTTCATTTAGAAAATTCCATTTCTATTACAAATATGTTGATTTTGATAGTATATTGGAAAACACACTATCCCTGGTTCTTTTAGTGGAAGAAAGTGGAAGAAAGGGTAATTTTGAAATATGCTTTTGAACATGTATTTTCATATTTTGAATGAATTCATTGTATGCATTTCAATTTTATGTGATGTTAACATTCTTCACATTATAGGGCAAGGATGAACAAGGAAGTGGCGGGTGTGAAGAAATGTCGCCAATAAGATCAAGGCCTGATTTTATTGATTCTTGACACTAGTTTGCTCAATTTATCAATTTCCTTCAATTTTTGTCAAAGAAGCGATAAAATCAGGCCTTGATTATTGGCGACGTTTCTTGGTTTGTCTAATTTTTCCTTTTCCTTCTCATCTATTTCCAATTGTATTTCTCCTCCATAGGTACATATAAATGAGTTCATTTTTTATATATAAATGTGTTACAAAAGTTATTTGCATTTTTGGATAAGACTTTCATCTTTCCCCCTACCGATTCTCTTTCTTTGTGCTTTGATTTGATGTTGCCTTTTCCTTATATCCATACGTTAATTATTGAACATAGTCATTTATATTGATGGGTTTCTTACAAGCTGAAGGTGTTGAAAGTGCAATGGTTGAAAGAAAGGCTTCCCCAAACCCTCTTGTTACATGTACAAAAATGAGAATATGTGCAAGTGGAATCACCCCACCATTAGTGCCAAGGACCCAAAGAATCCTATAAGATTTTATCTGACTGTCTCCTCAATTGCACATAAAAGGAACTATAGGAGAGGATGAGAGAGGCTGACAATAGTCATTTTCCATTTGATCTTTGATCATGTAATTATTTAAAATTTATGTTGTGGAATTACATTATCTTTGATCATGTAATTATTGAACAATTATGGTGTGGAATTACATTATCTTTGATCATGTAATTATTGAACAATTATCATGTAGAATTACACTACTTTGGTATGTTTGAAGACTACCATCTTCTGCCAATAGTGGCATGGTGCAATTGTTAAGTTGTATTGTTAATCTTGTCATCAAGGCTCCAATCCCTTTGGGGTGTAGTTTTTGAAAATTTATATTGGTGATGAGGTCCCCCATTTGTGACCTCACCGATTCATAGCTCTGGGTCAAAAGAATTTACCCCTCTTAATTAAAAATATATGACTCTGTTCTTACAGATTTCATGACACTTTTTGTTGCCATGTAAAATTTCATTATAAACAATGTCAAATACCATCAAATAATGGTAGGCAATGCCATCTCAAGTCTTATTATTTATGTCAAACTTACTTACAAATGTAAGCACATGCAATAAGCACTTCCTATTATGCAGACTAAAATAAAACAATGTATTGAAGTTGAGCTTCATATTTTATAACGCTTACTTTCAACAAACATTCCATTTCAATATCTTCATACGTTTCAAACAAAAAATGCACATAATAGTTCCAGGATGGAAAACACATAGGGTTGTGACTCCTCAATTCTTGTTCAATGAGCAGTTTTTATTATGCAAATTGTAACAAAATAATGTTTTGAAGTTCACCTTCATATTTTATAACAACCCCTACCTTCAATAAACATTCCATTTCAATATTGTCATACATTTGGAACATAAAATGCAAAAAAAAGTTGTTGGAAATGGAAAACACACAAGGTTGTGACTCACTTCTCAATTCTTGTTCAATGAGCACTTTCTGTTATGCAGACTATAACAAAACAATGTTTTGAAGTTCACCTTCATATTTTATAACAACCTTTACTTTCAACAAACATTCCATTTCAATATCATCATACATTTTGTGAATAGAAAATGCAAAAAAAAGTTGCAAGAAATGGAAAACACACAAGGTTGTGACTCACTTCTCAATTCTTGTTCAATGAGCACTTTTTGTTATGTAGACTATAACAAAACAATTTATTGAAGTTGAGCTTCATATTTTCTAACAACCCCATTTCTCAATAAAATATCTGCTTCAATGTCAGTTATATCGCTTCAAACAAAATGCGCGAAAAAAGTTGCAAAATAGGAAAACCCATATGGTTGCAACTCAATTTCAATTTTGTTCATCGAGCACTTTTGTTATGTAGATCAGAATAAACAATGGACAGATCCCACAACAACTTTGGTTTTGAGTAAACATTGTACTGAATATTCCATACGCTTGAACAAAAACGCAAAAAGTTGCGGATGGAAAATACACAAAGTCATTGTGACTCTTTCCCCTCAATTCTGGTTCACGAGCACTTTCTATTATGAAGACTGTAACAAAAAGATGTATTGAAGTTCACCTTCATATATTTTAACAACCCTTACTTTCACCAAACATTCCATTTCAATATCATCATACGTTTTGTGAACAAAAAATGTAGAAAAAAGTTGCAGGAAATGGAAAACACACATAGTTGTGACTCACATCTCAATTCTTGTTCAATGAGCAC
>VDFB02176067.1:0-104854 GCA_007258455.2 Sequoia sempervirens | reverse complement strand
TTTGAATAAATTGAATTCAAGGATAACAAAAAAAATGATTTCCATTGACTTGGGTCTAACTTGTACTAACAAAGTAATGGAGCCCATTGTAGGAAAAAAAATACCATCATGCATGGCCATGGTTTCTTCAAGAAAAGAAGAATGATGAAACTTTTTTGTGTGATGTGGATACATCCACATACCCCTTAGATTTATGTAATCATGCCAAGAATGTTGGAAAATATGAAAGAAATAATTATAATGACAAGTGCATGCAAATCCTAAGGGCCAATAATAGACTACCACATGTCCCATCATTCCTAGATGTGGGGTGGTCACCTCTTTCACATTTCATGTGCTATAAATATAGATTTTGACCTCATTTTAATGGAGGATTTTTGGGGAGGCTTTTGGGAGAAGATTCCATTGTGTTAAGAGGGTTAGGGTTAGACAAATCAACAAAAGCTGGAGAAATCTTGTTATATTGATGTCTATGAAGTTGTAAGGCTTGAGAGCCAAGACTATTGAAGGCATTATAACAAAAATGTATTCCTACACATGAATAAAGTATTTTGTGTTTTGTTGTGAATGTATTATTTGTGAGAGGTGTGTGCTTTGGCTACATGACTGGGTAATCTAGTAAGACCCCTTGGTCATGATTACATCATATGGTATTATAGCCTAGTTCACTCATTGGGGTGTGTTGAGGAGTAATATGTTGCTAGTTGAGGTTGTGCGCATGGAGATGAGTGTGTTGATAAAGTTTGAGGGATGAAAGTGTGTTTGTTGTCCTCCAACATAAGAGGGTTAGGGTTAGGGGTAGAAGGTGCAAGGGCATCCTCCATAGTGAAAATGGATAGAGGAAGTGAAGAGGTGCATCTTCCAAGGTTCTTATTGGGTAGAGGATAGGTGAGTGTGTGTGAGTTTGTTGTAGGAGTCTTGTAATTGTAGAGTAGAGTGAAATAGTAGATTGTCCTACATCAAAGGTTGAGGCATGGTAGAAGGTGCATAGATAAAGGTGTGTCTTCCAAAAACATTGTTGGGTAGAGAATAGGTTGTGTGAGAGGTTGAAGACGGCGAAGAGGAAAAGCACAAGTTTTGTTGTTAGGAGAGAGAGGATATATAAGGATGGGATTAGTGATATGAGTAATATGTTGAAAGGTTTGAGGGAAATTAGAGCGACAATGGAGAAGAGGAAAGAAGAGGACACAGGTTTGGTTGTTGATGAACTTGTGTGTGTCGAAAAAGAGGGAAAGGTTGCAACAAAAGGTGAAGTTTTTTTAACATGTATTGTTGAATGCATGGAGAGTGTGGTGGGTGGGGTTGTAGCAAAGGAATGTTTGAGTGAAGGCATGGAAAAAGAGAAGAAATAAGTTGTAGTTGAGGGTGTTGTTGCAATAGAGGTAGAGGAGAAGAAATATGAATATGTAGTAGAAGTTGTGGAATGTCCTTTGGAGGAATAAAGATGATGGAGAGTGCAAAACAACAAAGTACAAAGAGGATGGTTGTACATCAAGGTGAATTAGAGGACAAGTAGACAAAGGATGGTGCAACAAAGGATGTTGGAGAGATATATACATATAAGATGGAGAGTGCAGAGGAGGTTCTTGGAAACCTTTAGTGGAGGAGGTCAAGCTATGGTGGACATGGGTCCACAAGAGGAAGGAGGTATTATGAACAAATCAATGGAGGAGGATGTCACTCGTCCTAGCCAAATGATGGAAGAAGTGAAGGAAGAAAGTTTTCAATGCATCTGTATAGTGATGGAGTTTTCTACAAGTTGTTTGAAACCTAGAAGGGTGGTCCTACCACCCAACTCTATTTTATGAGTTATGCTTACAAAATTCTTACTTGACGTGTCTAATGTAGGAGCATTTGAGTTCACTTGCAATCCTCATCAATCTACAGTAATGGAAAAATTATCCCTTTTCCTTACTTAATTTGGGAATAATTGACATATAATTAACCTAAAAATTAACTTAATAATACCTTGATTTAATGTTGTAATGTGTTGTACACATTCACATTGAATCTAGGGCCCTTTTTAATAAAATATACTTAAATTGTACCTTATTTAGGGTGTTGTAAAGTGTTGTATTACACTTTCACACTTATCTAGGGTTTCATTAATTAATTAAGCCTAATTGGCCCCTTTAATTCAAATTCAAGCCCTCTTTTCAAGGATCTATCTTGACACCCAATAATGAATTGCATGACATTTAATTTGGAAAAAGTGGTATCCTAAAAAATGCTGCTAGGACTCATTCGCCTTTACTAGCAAATGAGCCTTCTCCACATAGGACACCCCTTTCTATGCATATTTGAAATGGTTTTTTGATGTTATTTCACCTCCCTGAAGCTTGTTCAAAGAAAGTTGTGCTAGGACCCATTCACCTTTAGTGGCGAATGGGTCGTCCCTTGACAGGACCCCCCTTTTTGAATTTAATTCTGTGGGATTTTAATAATTTTAATTCCTAGATCTGATGTTGGCTTGAATTATTTGAATTTTGGGGTTAATCTCTAAATTTAGTATAAATATGGGCTTAATTCACATAGTTTCACCTAAGAATCACTATGCAAGCATCCTAAGAGTTCAAAAGAGCACTTTAGAGAATTTAAGAAGACATTTAAGGGCAGATTATCAAGATTTTATTGCAACAATTCAAGATCATATCATCATGTCAAAGGCATAATGCATCAAGCATGTTGTGGAGCTAATGTTGTTGATGTAGCATTGAAGATCCATTTGCAAGCATTATTTTACATCTAATTTGAGATCAAGATCTACACTCTTCATGGCCACTTCATGTTAGTTTGCAGATTTACATTCCAAGACATCTCCTAAGGTATCATCATTACATACTTCATGTTTCATGCTTCAATTTCATTATTTCATCATTTGGTAAATAATTACCTAAAAGGGGTTTGACCAAGGCAAACCCCTATTCACCAACAATCAACAAGTTTTTCTCTCCTTGAATATGTGTTTGCAGATTTACAAGTTGAAGATCAAGTGGAGAAGAAGATTGAAGCAAAATTGTCAAAGTTGTCAAGTTGCAAGATTGTCATTCATAGTGCAAGAACAAAGAAAGGAAGCTACAAAAATTGTTACAGGATTTCGAGAGTTGAAGACCGAGGATCTAAGAGTATAGGAATCAAGGAACAAAACCCATAAGTAAATTTCTGAAACCCTAAAAGGACCCATTCGCCACTAAAGGCGAATGAGTACTCAATAGGGCTTGAAACAGTGAAAACCTGGGATCTAGGAGTGTAGAATGAGAATAATAAAAATCATAAGTTAGTTTCTGGAACCCTAACAAGGACCCATTCACCACTAAAGGCCAATGAGTCCTCTGTGGCCTAAAAACAACAAGTTTTCTACAAGGTACACATCATTTCAAGCTCTCAAAACTCCCCTTATAATTGCTATAATAGTTAGGGTTAGTTTCTAATTGTTATTTACATGTCTTGGCCCTCATAATTGAATGAAACACCCACCCAATGAAAATTAGGTTCATCATTGATACCTTGTTGATGGTGAACCTATTTTTCTATGTTTCACAATAAAAAAGAGTTTTCTTGTTTTTTGTTGCTATTATTTTTGCTTATAGGAGTTGCTGATCTATTCATGACCAATTAATGACTTCACCTTGAAGAAGAGCCAAAAGTGTGTCCACATTTCAAGTTTGGAGACTATTTGATAAAAATGGAGCAAGTTATGGAGTTGTAGAGTTTTAGCCTACATCCAAACTTTACAAAACTTATCGCCCTGTCTGGATCCCCTCTAAATCCCCACATGACCTTTTGGGCATTGAATTTCTACCTAAGAATTATCTTCTAAGGCCTTGCATAACTTTAACTTGCATCCGAATCTCATTTGATTATCTCTCGTTTTCTCACAAAATTTGATATCCCTTGTTTTCCTGCAAGGCCACTGAAGGTGGAACTTTTCCTTGATGTCAGATTCATCCCAATACCACTTGAATCTCCACAAGATGTTGATGTTCCATAATTCCTCACACAACATGTCATTATGGAACTTCTACCATCATGTGGATGTCATCTACATGCCCCTTGAAATTTTACTAAGTCTCAATGACCCCAACTTCCCTGCATAATTGAAGGTGGTTGGACTAATGTGAAACTTCACAAATCAACAAGATACATCTCGATGACCCTCAAATTCCTACAATGTCCATATGAACTTGGTTTTCCCACATGGTCAAGGAAGACAGGTTTTCTAAGTGTTGATAAGGCATTCAGAACCCCCTCGAGTTCTTGAAGCATCTTGATGGCCATGGTTTCTTTGTGAAAAGAATAATGATGAAATTTTTGTGCTCTGTGGATATATCCACATACCCCTTAGATTTCCACAATCATGTCAAGAATGCTGGAAAATGCCAAATTAACGATTACAATGACCGATACACAAATCCTAAGGGCCAATAATCGATTGCCACGTGTCCCATCATGCCTAAACGTGGGGTGGCCGCCTCTTCCATATTTCATTTGCTATAAATATGGATTCTGATCTCATTTGGAAGGAGGCTTTTGGGAGAATCTTCTGCAATGTTAAGAGGGTTAGGGTTAGACAAATCAATAGAAGCTGGAGAAAGATTGCTATGTTGATGTCCATTAAGTTGTAAGGATTGAGAGCCAAGGCCATTAAGGACATTGTAACCAAAATGTATTCTTGCACATGTATAAAGTCTTTTGAGTTTTGTTGTGAATACATTATTTGTGAGTTGTGTGTGTTTTGGCTACATGATTGGGTGATCTCGTAAGACCCCTTGGTCATGATTGCATCACAACCATTGCACAATGAATGTAGCCTAAGGATTACCAAGAGAGTGAACCCTTCCACAAGTTGTAGAATAGTTTTACATAGCCTTTTTAAGCCTTTAGTGGCATCGAAAGATGATTTCCCATGCTTAGAAGATGAAAATAATTGATTAAACCCTTGAAACTCCACTCCTTGTCCTAATAGTGATGTTTTTACCATTTGTAGTAGAGAGAAAAAATTGAAAATGCCGTGATCATGAATAATTTACCATGGTAGTCATGTTTTCATCATATGTGGAAACCAATGAGTTTGTTGTTATAGACAAATAACTCATTTCTCTTGCTTGCACACTTGTCCTTTAACATCCTTGTAATGCTTTAGATCACCCAAGGCCTCATCTAGCATGTAACAAGCATTTGAACTCCTGAAAATGACAATCGAGAATCTCCCTAGGAGTGCAAGTCTTGAAATGACTCTCTTGATTGTTAATAGACATTGATCAAACAATTATGAAATAAAGACCCATTTTATGAATCAATGAGAGTCAACTCATACAAAGTGAAAGCGAAATTTTAATAAGGTAGACACGATTATGTCTAGGAAACATTATTGTAGTTACAATTGTAACTAGGATGAGTAAACATGTAAAAATTAGATTAGGTTCAAACCACAAAGATTGAATAAAATAAAAAGATAAGACAAAGATTAAATTCATTAAATTTATGTGCTATAATCTCTCAAATTAAACATAAGAACAATATAAACAAAACTAAAATAAATCTTAGGTGCTATAAAATATACACTTTTTCTTCTTTAAATTCACTTTGTTTCTCAACCTATTTATTATTATGTAAAACCTGTACGAACTCTCTTACAAACTTATTTATTAGTACTATAAAACTATACTAACTCGCTAATCAACTGCTCCTCGTCGCCAATCCATATTAACTTCACAATTTCTTGCGCCCACAAACTCCCTGTTAATCTGTAGTTGTTTCTATAGCACCCACAAGTCTTTCCGTAAATCCCAAATCCGTACCTGCCCAGTTTCCTGTATGGCAACGATTACAGGGCTCAATGCCCGCACTCCCTCTATACACATCTTCAATGTCTCACATCCAATGCTTTCTTCATATACTTCTACAATCTCCGCGCTTTCAAAGAAACACCCACTTAATCATTCTCCTAGATTAAGCAACTCCCAGTCAGTTCATCTCCGTGAAAAAACATGGAGTAGAAGAAAAAATAGCAGCAAGAGGCAGGGCAAGACAATATTTTGTTCTATGAATAAGCTTGCAGAGACCGAGTCAATTCCTCTAGATGAAAATCCAAGACATCTAGCTGAAAAGCTTCCATCTGCTACTGGTGTGTATGCCATGCACGATAAGAATGGGGAGCTTCAATTCAT
This sequence comes from Sequoia sempervirens, assembly GCA_007258455.2. Classification (NCBI taxonomy): domain Eukaryota; kingdom Viridiplantae; phylum Streptophyta; class Pinopsida; order Cupressales; family Cupressaceae; genus Sequoia; species Sequoia sempervirens. Next base: position 98,684 of record VDFB02176067.1, on the reverse strand, counting down.
TGGTATTTCTAGGATGGTTTCTAACAGTGTCCTCTCTCATATTCGAGATGTCCCAGAGCTATGCGGATCAGTAAAGGTACATTTCCGTGACCCTAGGTTCACATTGAAAGACATAATTTTTTGGTGCTTTAGTCTTAGTTCAAAACATATCTATTAGGATCGCCTACCATTATTTTTTTCCATAATTTCTTTCGTTTCTAAATAGAGAGTCTCATAGATATTCCCTGTGTATGCGTGCACATACAGAAGCAAAGAGAAATATACCTAACATTTAAATATTTATGCCATAGGACCCAGGGGCCATAAAACATAAAGGCCTTAGAGGTGGTCGAGCCCATCCGTTGAGTGCTCGACGTGAATGAATCTATATCCTATATGGATGTATTCAGGACCATTGAATTGTTAGCGCTAATAGGTGTTGACTTTCTTTTGACCTTCATCGATGATTCAACTAGTAGAGAGGGAGCGTAGGTTTGTTTCAACTGGCGAGTTATGCTCTCATGCTTTTCGCTATTGCGTCTTAGAAGGTGTGAATTTTATGGTTGGATATGTCACATTCTTTTCTTGGCAATATTAAATTTTGAGGCCTCAACAGCAAGACATGGACATGATAAACTGCGTTGGTGCTGCTACTGATAACTTTACGTAGGGTTGATCTTTCGATGCATTGACCACAACAATTGCGCTTTGAGTCTGTTGGGTTTGGCAACTTTGTGTGGTTCTGGCTCATGCTAGTTGGAAGAAGGTAGGGCTTAGGCTTATCCTCTGCATGACACTAGGTTAACAAATAGGGGCAGGGGCGTTCAGTGATTTAGATGCTTAGGGTGCTACAGTTAGCTTGCAGTTGGGTTCAGTTTTATTTCGTTACTGTTAGAATCCAATGTGTTGAAAGTAGAAGCAAACAGTCTTGATAAATTTGACAACTTTACTTGTTTCTTTTTCATTAAAGAATCTAAGCAAACAGTATTGATAAATTTGACAATTTTTTACTTGGTTCTATTTCATTAAAGAAGCCAGTTGGTGGTTCAGTTGGTCAGCTTCTATGTTTCCTGTTAGATTCAACTGGGTATGTGCAGTCACTAGGATCCAGAATGTGAAAAGTTCGAAAATTTCATATTATATTATCTATGGCTCATAAAAAGTAGGAATTTTGGATCCTGGAATTTATTTGTAAAGTAAAACTAGCATATTCGCCACCTCATTTTACACCAGTTACTTTACAGATTGCTCTTGTCAATGTACCTGATCGTGCTGCTTTGACTGACGCATGGAAGCTTTGGATGGAGGAGCACATAGCTGTTAATGGAAAGGTTCCTCCTGGAAATGAATCTGGGAACAGCACATGGGTAAAGAAGCAGAGACGAGCCAAGCCTGATCTTCGACTTACACCGGGTCGACATATGCAGCTGACGGTGCCTTTGGAGCAATTGATTGACAAATTAGTAAAGGAGAATGAGGTGGTAGTCTTTATTAAAGGTTCAAGAACTGCTCCACAATGTGGATTTTCTCAGAGAGTCTTGACAATATTGAATGAGCAAGGAGTAGATTATGAGTCGGTTAATGTTTTTGATGAAGAGTACAATCCCGGATTAAGGGAGACAATGAAGGTATATAGTGGTTGGCCTACATTCCCTCAAGTGTTTGTTCGAGGAGAGTTGATAGGGGGTTCTGATATCTTATCTGAGATGGCAGAAAAAGGGGAACTCCAGGACCTTTTTAAGATTAAGAAATAGAGAAAGAAGTTTCTATGATAAGGATTGGAAATGAAGCATGTAAACAAGATAGGGATTGCAATGACTGTGTTGAACAATAAGGCACCTTGTTGTTTAGTGATCAGTTATTTCTCAACCCGAAACAATGTTTCCCCTCAGTTTACCAGAGTCTAGTACCAGCTACTGGGTGTAATAATTTAATTAACAGTATGGACCGCAGAAAAATGAAATGTCAGTGAATCCTAGATATTTTACTAATAAGCACTTGGCATCTTAGGAGCACTTTTCTTCTCCGTAAAAATCTGCTGCTAGTGAAGTGATTATACTTAGATGATTTATAATAAAAGAATGTAACAAAATGTTAATATGTAATGTGAAATTATTCTTTCCTAAAATTTCTTTGATGAGGAAATGAATGCTAGAAGTTATAATGCATGAAAGAGATTAAGAAGAGATACAGTTATATGTATTGTAGAAGCACTAATTACAATCATCTAATTTCAGTTAATGCATACACATTGTAAATACGTTGATGAGTAACATCTTGGAAGCTGGAAAGCATAGAGGGAAAAATTGGCTTCCAGACTTTGATTCTTCAAGCGCAAGTAGTGTAAATTTGTACAGGAATAAGATAGTAGATAGCTTGTGGTTTATTTGAAGAACCTTGGTTTGTTAGTGGTTTGAAAAACTTTTTTACCTTTCAAACATATCTGTTGGAGTTTTGGACTCCTTGATAGGAAACGTAAATTAGGTGTGATATGTCTCAAGACATTACCTCTAAACTTATGAACCTTGTTCTAGAAGCAGTCCTCATTGGTAGTTGGGAAATTTTCATCCCCAAAGGCTCTTTGTCAGAACCTCTTAGATTTCAAAACGATCTTCACGGCGGATAACCCTGATCTAAATTTATGCCTCGTTAGACGTGGGATTGGCAAAACAGATTCCATCATCATCATACATATCAAAACCTCAAAAAAATTCTCCAAAAGATGCCAAAATATATTTCTGCATAGATCTCAGAATGAGCTTTCCACTACCTCCAAAAAGAGCTCAATCAGAATGCTGATGATAAAGCATGACCTCCAAAAGGTACCTGGGATTGGCAAAACAGATTCCATCATCATCATACACATCAAAATCTCAAAAATATTCTCCTAAAGATGCCAAAATATATTTCTGCATAGATCTCAGAATGAGCTTTCCACTGCCTCCAAGAAGAGCTCAATCAGAATGCTGATGATAAAGCATGACCTCCAAAAGGTACCTGGGATTGGCAAAACAGATTCCATCATCATCATACACATCAAAACCTCAAAAAAATTCTCCAAAAGATGCCAAAATATATTTCTGCATAGATCTCAGAATGAGCTTTCCACTGCCTCCAAGAAGAGCTCAATCAGAATGCTGATGCAAAAGCATGACCTCCAAAAGGTTAAGGACTTAAAGACGAACTCAATAGAAGCATAAGGTAGTGTGATATGGCTTCAATAAGTTGATTCAGAATAAACTCAAAAATTTTAAGAATTGGGAAATGGTAGGAAGGTATCATATTTGCTTAATTTGCATTTGCTGTTTGTGTGTTGATTGGGATCTGCATGAAGAATGTGCACTAAATGGGTTGTTCTGCTGATTGTGTGCTGACAGGGTTAGTATAAATAGCAAACATATGGCCTTGACACTCAGCATGTGTTGTGGCCAAATCAACTCATTTTTTTGGATTTTTTCCAGTTTCTCCACCTAGGCCATAGGAACCAATCAAGTTGGGTTAACACCCTGTACTTAATCTATAGCGCCTTCCCCCTGGAAGAGAGGGCCACTCCTCTTGAACCAAAAGCGAGCTCAAAGGTACCCAAGTAGATGGCTTTCTGCCATAGGTTGATTTAGTAGCCATAGCTGACTTGAGACAGAGATATGGAAAGGACCAAACTGAGACAGTACCAGCATGAGTACTGGAGGCCTTTCTTGATCAGATGCACACACTCCACCGTAATATGCTGAGATGTTCCCATGAGATAGATATAGAGTGTGTGAAGTATGCCACTCTACTGATTCATTGACAGCTAGGAAGTATGCATGGTATACAACTGTAAACAAAGTCCTGTTCATAACTATCAATTGGGTCTTGGATCTTGTGACAGCAGATGGGCATTGACTAGGACACATGGCACTTAGAAACCTGAACTGATCATTCGCATCATAGATGTTATCATATCTTCTATTGATGTAAGCAAATCAAAATCCAAGCATACGTTTGTGGGGCTTGAACTTGTGATCCCAAAGCAAATGGCACATTACCATGAGGGGAAGTGGGTGGTTGGGCTAAGCAACAAAAATGGTTGTGCTAAGCAACAAAAACATACAAGTTTTTTTATGCCACAGTCCTATCTCCTTCCATGACTTGAAATGCTCTTGAGAGCTTTCCAGACACCTAGTGGTTGCTGGTGTGACTTTGTTACTAGCCCTAGGGGTCTTAAAATATGAAAAACTGAAATGCAAATTGGGGTGAGAAAGAAGCAATTTTATCTCAAGTATATATGGACCCCTGATTATTTCTTGTAAGAATTCTACAAATGCAACCAGATTTGTTATATGAGGAACTGAGGTATATGACTTCTTGTAGAAGCCCTAAATCCCCAATACAAACAAAATATTGTGCTAGAAAAGCAATTTGAGCCCAATTCCCTTTGAACAAACTTTTATTTGATCCTTGATCCTTGAGATGCAGAAAATGCGGATTAAAAATAAAAAAAATATCTTTTGCTTCTGAAACAATGGTTGGATCTCTTTATAAGAAAATGACCCTTTGGTGTACAAAATTGTGCTACAAAAGATGTGTTGGAGGTAATCTTGCTTCGTCTGCTGAAATACAGCAGCAAAGATAGGAACAACAAAGTACATATTGAACATTAAGTGAACTCCGCAAGCATAAGAAAGTATGAATGCCAGCTAGGTGTCAAAAGACACCCAAGGGAAGAAGTATCTTTTGTATTATAGAAATAGAAAAGGAATGAGTTGGATGAAATGGTACCATTCATGCATATGACATGAGGGAAGGCCAACCAAGTCAAGGCACATATCCCAATCTAGTATTATAATAAGTTTTACACATATAGTTCCCTGACTAGGCTTACTAACACAAGTAGTCTCAACACACAATGTATATAGTACTGGTACAAGATGATATAAATCCAAAGGTGTACCACATACAATAGTAATTGAATGTCACCTGTGAAGGTGGGTTTTATATTCTAACAGGTAAGAATATTGTGAAAGAGACTTGTGCCTTGTTGGGACATTTATATTGAAGGTTCCTTGCTTTGGGATGTTTATGTGAGTGGAATTTTGTCTGGAACTGCTTTTCTCCATTCGTATACATTTTTGATAAACATACTGGTTTTTAGGATTCATAGGAAAGATTTAAAAACCATAAGTTTCTGAATTTGTTAAAAAACTAAATTATAATACTTAGATACTATCTCAATCCAGTAGATTAAGCTTTGTTTTCAAGACCCTTATGAAGATAAATTCCGAGTATCCTTATAAAAAAAGAATGAGACCAAAGCTTATTAACATTAAGAATGGAAAGTAACAAAAGGTGGCAGGAAATCTAGCTTAGGTACATATTTATATTAAATGGTACATGCTGAACAGATGCATATCTACAGAGCATTAATTGTCTATGTTTTAAGTCTCTTTGTCATGCCAGATCTAATCTTATCAGCCTAGGGAAAGGGTTTATTAAATGCTGTAGAGGTAATGTCCTTTTTCAATTTTGACAGCAGTAAGTCCTTTTCCCTTTTTGGTTGGCTTTTTATTGAAAAAAATGAACAGGTCAGATAGACACCTTTTTAATTGTCTTTTCCATTTGAAAGGTCCCCTGTGTGTATCTTCTATTTTTCCTGACAGTATTGAGATCTGTCCGTCTTGATTGGCCTTCTGAATCTGTTCTGGGCTGGTTAGAGGTGACAATTGATTTTTATATTTTAATGGTTTAAAGCTTCCACAGGCCATTATTTATATATTTTCTGCCCCACTTTTAGTGTAATCAGTAGCAAATGATTTCTCTGTCTTCTGTCTCTTTCTCATTAGTTATAGGTTATTCACTGTCTTTGATACTAGGCTTTGCTTCTTCCTCATTCTGCAATCGTCTCCCAAATTTGCTTGACCCTGTTTGGAACCAGGAAGTGTGGTATCATTCTTCTTAAAAAATTAATTCCCTTTAATTTTCTTTCTGGAGTCTGAAGAGAGTTATTCCATTTCTTTTCCTTTGGATCATCACCACCAATGTCAGTCTTCAGACACCTGACATCATCACCTATTCATGGTTATTCCTCCCAGCATTAGGTGTCCTACTTTGTGTACTCTGTTCTTTATCTCTTGTATTGCGACTTTGAGAAGCATGGGCAAAGGAAGAACCTTTTCCTCCATCAGCCTTTTCTTGTACCGCCTGTTATATACTTAGGCATATGATAGATGGGGTGATGGAGATGTTGATATGTGGCACACATCCCTTTTGTTAATGATAGTGGGCCATACGGTTGACTTGTGTAATCTCTACTCTTCTGTTCTGCATAATATTATTATTATCTTTATTATATGTGTGGATTGTACCAAGTGTTTGCCACTTGTTAGGATCGTCACATTTAATAACAGAATAATTTAGGTCTACATGTGGTTGTGCCCCACCTTAAACTCCATATTCCTGGCCCTTGGTCACCCCTTGTTCTCAAAGTTTTTGGTGACATGCCTCCAAAATGCCTTTGAGTAAGTCCTACATCCCCCCTTTTTTGGTTTAAAAATAGTAAAGTTTTAAAAAAAGAAAAGAAAAAAATGGCACAGTGAGCCCAAAAGGTCTTCCATGCTCCTTATCAAATCCATAATCCTCTCTATGAGGTGCAACTATACTTGGAGGAACCAGAAAGTCTTCACGAATCAATATTGTTTCGTGGAAAGTTTTCTTCAGGTTGATTTAGCAATGCCATTTCTTGTTTAGTATTCAGCTGGTTTCCAAATCATCAATTAAGTACTTTCTCAGGTTTAGTTAGATGTGAATCATTTTTAAAACTGTTTGTGGTGTAACCCAGGTCTGTGTTTTGAAAATCAAATCTTGATGATATATAGTTTTGTTCTCTGAGTCTTTCCGGTTGTGAAATAAATTTTGTTTTGTTTTAATTTGGCAATTTTCCTCAGACTTTAAGGGGATCAGTTTAATTCACTGGTGGGACTTGATGGCTTTATACACCATGTGTTTATGTTTTGGGAAGTCTGACTTTTGGAAGTTTTTGGACTCAGTTGATGATGTAAAGTTGTTTGCTGAAGCCTGACATTAGTCTGGACCTGAAATGTATTTAAAGTCAGTTTTGAGTTTCAATAGTTCCTTTTTGAAGGTTTTAATTTCCAAAACTTAAAACTTTCATCTCTCATCAAACATTCTCAGATCTGAAACTTGTCTTAAATCTGATTTAATTCACAGCATTTCAACTTTAATAACAATTGGGTTTTAAAGTGTTATTCACAGTGTTCGATGGACATTTCCGATACGGTATCTTTCGGGAAGTAATTTGAGTTTGCAGAGTTTCCTTTTTCTTTTAAGTTTCAGATTTAGTGAGTTTCTAAAATCAGGCTAAATCTTTTGTCCCTCAATTACTGTGGGTAAACAAAGTTGAAGCTACTGAGGTTTTAATGTACTTACATGTTTTATCTTGGGTTAAGTCACTGATTTGTCAGGTTATTATTTGTTGCTTCATTTTGCTTTTTATTGTTTTGGAGGTTTCAATCACTTCAATTCTCTTCTACCTCTTTCTTGGTTTATGCTCCACCCCTCCATACTTCTCATTCTTTATAAGGGGCGTGGTTTGCAACCTACCTTAAGTTTTCCTCATCCTGATGATGGATCATAGAGTGTGATCTGAAACGCCAATGCTAAAGACTTACAGTTATATCCAGAAGCACTCTCAACTCAGGTTATTATTGTTTAGTACTGATTGTATTTTAAAAACTGTGATCTTGAATGGAATGAATTTTATGTTATTTGTTTTATTACAGGAGTGCATCATAATTGCATTTCTCAAAACTTGAACCCATCATTTGTTTGTGTTTATTAATATACAAAGAGCAAGACTTGTAGACATTGGGGATAGAAATTTGATAACCAGGAGAAATAACAACTAGGGAAGGAGCAACGATGGTGGCATCCTTGTAGGTGACTATTTCTCATGAAGGAAAGTACAAATGTAGTAGAGATCCAACTCATAATGTTGCAGTACATAAAATGCTCTTCAATGATATTTACTTCTCTTTTGAGGACTGTCATGATGGAAATTCAAAAGATGATCTAGAGGTGGATAAGAGAATCAAATTGGCCAAAAATATTTGGGCTTCATTTTTACATAAAACAGCAGCTAATCTGAATGTTTTCCTTGCCATAAACTTTTGAAAGGATTCTTTTCAGCATTGTCCCGTGCAAGCAGGGACTATCAAAAAATGTTGAAGTCACAAGTGTTGCTGTTAGGCATATGTTGAGGCTCCAGAGCCAACCCTCCGATATGATGCAAAAGGGCTAAATAGTGGCAGAAAGATAATAATATGGTTGAAGTTCTGGAGGAGTTGGCTGTGACATCCTTGCCTCAGAAGTTAGATATTTAAAAAAGCTCTTGGTTACCCTATTTATGTTATATACCTAGGTTTGTAATGATTCTTCTTAACAAGTTGTTTGGATGTAAGGATATTGATCATGTCAATCTTGTTTGGGTTCCCCTTTTTATTTATGATCACGAGAGAAGAAATAGCATTGAATTGAGGTGATACAATCTTTGTTAATTTACAAAGATAGTTTTAAGTTTGCTCAAGAAGGGGGATTTTATATATCGGATTTTATTTAATTGATGCTATTTGTGCTGCTATGGAATTTGGTCCCATGCCATGTCCCCTTTTTGTAGTAACTAGTGTTATCAACCAATTTTCTTGTTTTCTATTTCCTACATCTCCCTTGGCCCAATTTTGTATAGGTGTTCTTCACCTTCCTCACCCATGTGTCAGCTTAAGGTCCCTGAAGTTTCTAAGTATGTGAGTATGTCCAATTTCCTAAGTTTGTGTAAGTCATCGGAGTTGCAGAGTTTCCCTTCCTAGCATGGCCTTTGCTCTATTTCCATTGAGGTATCAAACTTACCCCTACTGTCATGCCTCCTGTTCATTCCTCTGGTCCATTCCTTATCTCATCGGGACTTTGGAGTTTTCCATACCGTCATACCTCTTCGCCAAACCTTGCTCTCTCACAAGCCTTTGTTGAAGAGTCAAACTTCCTCTCACCAACATGACTCCCTTTCGAACCTTGATCCTCAACTTGTGATACGAGTCATGGAGTACCATTGACACTCGAACTCCGACATTCTTGCCTCTTTTCATTATTCACCTCACCTACCTCCTGGCAGAATTGAACTACCATTAATGCTCAATTGGATGACAGACCTTCCATAAGATTTCACAAGCATATATGGATCATTTAATAATGGGGATTTGGATCCACATGGACCTCTAGTAATGTAGACAAGGGAGACGATGTAGGTTGTCATTTATGTGGTTGTCAGGGTTTCAAACCCTACGAGACCTCTTGTCATTATTTTAGAGGATGATTGCAGGTCATGGGAAATGTTCCCCCATGCCTCCTAGGTACATCCAAGCACACGTGGCATAGTTTCAATTAGATTTAAGTGATAACAACAACAGTTTGGTATAGGTGCTATCTACTGCATACTTGTCACTAAATCTTGGCATTTATTGTAGGTTTCAACATTCCTTTTGGTGATATTAAGGATTCAATGTTAGATGGTGGCTTATTATGAAAAATATTTATAAACCCTAAATAGAAACCATTCTATCCTTTGTTGCTTGTTATATTGGGAGTGGATAGGCTTTAGTTGACTGCTATGCCCTTTTTTGTGTTATTTGGTTATTTGGTTAAATTTTAGTAAGGCAAGTTTTCTCTGTTGGGACCCAGAGACAAGAATAATGGAATTTTTAGTTTTATCCTACAAAGTCAGGTGGTCAGTTTTAATTATATGCATGAAGCATACCCAATTGATGGCAAATCTAACATATATGCTTTGTATGATGATGGTGTAGTCCAAAGGATCAAAGAAGCAAAAAGATATGTGATATGTTGTCACCATACTTGGTATTGAGCAAGGAGCAAGAAGAGAAAACAAATGAAGAGCAATGGGATAAGTCTTTGTTGAACAAGGAGGCTTTTGAAAATGCACTATTGGAATCTCTCCTTTTAGGAGATGATTATCTAGAACTAAAGAATTAGTAATATTTTTATCCCTGCATCCAGCTGGGGGTGTTTCCCCCAAACTCCCACAGACTCATTTGGTTCATTTGGTAGCTATATTTTGTATAAAGTTTATATTTTTTCAAAAAATTATGTTTTTTTCAATATCCAATTGAAGGGTTGAAACCTAAGTTACCAATTCGTTTTTGGATTCAGGTACGGATACGTGAATCCGGTACGGGATTCAGTCAAATTTTTTTTTGGGGCTGGGTATGTTTTGGGTACGGTAATACAAAAAACATATAAAAATCAGAAATATATACATATTTGCAGCAGTAATTAAGTTCAGAATACACCACCATATTAATAGTCTAATAACATAGCAAAAATACATCACCACTTTCATAGTCAAATATTAAAATATTAGTGTACATTAGAAGCAAATCAAAATCTGTGTACAAATCTGCATATAAGTGTATCAACTTTCATACAAGAGGATAAAGAGAAAAGTGTCTATTCACGCAATGGGAGAAAGACTCCTTACACATTTCCAAAGCTGACAAATAGGCAGAGTTAATAAATTCCCAGCAACCATGCTGCTAAGACTAAAAACCTAGACTTCAAAATGTTATTACCAACTTACAAGTCAAATATATTAATGACAGTATTGACCGATTTTGCTTAGTTGTAATACTGGATTCCCAAAATTTAACAGAAAATGCAGAGACTTTTTACCTATTTGATGTGTTTGGAGGCAAAGATTAGGGTTGGAATGAATATTTTATTATTTAGAAGTCAACTTTTAGTCAAAAGTAATTTAAAATTGCAAAAAAAGGCACTTTTTCCATGGCCTGGGCATTCACGCGTCTAGATTTGCATTGGTTTCGGTCTGGGCGTATTCTGGATGAATCCACAGAGGCAAGTTGTATCTTGGGCGTATTTGTAGGTGAAAATCCAAATCCTGTCCGAATTTGAACTGTATCGAATCTGAATTTTGAATCCGGTACGAATTGTATCGTATCCGGAGGCTCCCAAGGACGAATCGGTAACATAGGTTGAAACCCACAAAAGGAAAAATGGCTAAAATAGGGGAAAAAGGTTGGAGAAATTTCATGTGCAAGTGAAGGTATAATGTCCCCTTATTATTTTTTTATGATTTTATGTTTTTTTCTGTATTTTCTGATTTTTTTGAATAAAGAAACAAACTGAAACAACAGACTGAAAATCAAAAATAATGATGGAAAAATACTTGATCAAACCCTCAAACACTTCACAAGCCAAATTTTGATAAATTTGATGGCTGCTACAAACCCTAGGTCACTTCAAATGCTCAAATCAGATTCAAACATAAATTTGGAAACCCACAAAGTTTGATTTTATTTATTTTTGCAATGATTACAAGCTGGAAATTACTCTAAAACCAAAATCAGATCTGAAATTATAATGTTCAACACACACAGACCTTATTGGAGAGGTACGACTGGTGATCCCACTAGGTTAAGGGTTGTAAGGACTAGTACAACAGTTGTATAGCTGTAGGAGCTTACAATGACCAAACAAACTATTTTTAACCTTCCTTGATGCTGAAGTAATGCAGATCAAACCTTGGAAACACAAATTAGACCTCAAAGGTGTTGAATAAGCATGTATGGACTGTCCTTATAGCTGGTGCCTCCCAAATCAGCAATAAATATCTCAAAAAATGTTATGCCGCCCTCAAAAAATGATCTTTAAATTTATTTGCAGCTAGTCTACCTCCAAAAATAGTGCCAAAAACCTTCCAATGATGTCAACCAGTAGCTAGTATGATAGTAACAACTAAAATCCAGCCTTTTAGGATGCCAGAAAATGGCAAAAATCTGAAACTCAATATATAAACCCTCAAATATGCGTTGATGATGAAATGATGATTTTTTCTTGCCAAAAACACTATAGTGGCACTATACCAATGCTGTAGCAAAATCCAAATCCACCACAAATCAGCATAGTCGTCATTCCCGAATGGAATCACCAAAGATTGGAAACAATGGTTTTCGATCTTGATCCCAAATGTGGAATTGAAGAGGGTTTTCATCCTGTCAAACCCTGAACAAACCAAGGGTTTTCATCCTTGGATGCCCTAGATTGAACAAACTACTCAAAGCTGAAAATTGGATGCAAAGGATAACTTGATTGATGATTTGCAAATGAAGATAGGCTCCTTTTATAGTGCTAAAATATGGGCCTTTGAGACCAAATTCCCAAAAGTATTTAAAAATACTAAATACTTTTATTTATTTTGTTTAGCATTCAAAAATATGTTTTTTTAAAATTTTAAAATTAGTGTTTGAAAATACTTTCTATTTTTATTTTCTAATTATAATAATATTATTAGGTTGGCTTTTCTCTTTTAGAAAAGGGGACATGACAAAAGGTGGAAGTGAAGTTCACATGTCCATATGCAAATGGAAACCCCAAAAAGGTGGAAAGTGGAATCATGCAGAAAAAGGACACAAAAGTGAACATATGCAGAGACATGTTACTGAAGCGAATGTTGGAATGAAAATGAGAATGTCTGATTGCACATCAAATTTCTGCAAAGGAAGCAAGTTGATGAAAGGGAAGAACTAGCTTGAGGAGGAAGCTTGCTAAAAAACAATGGAAAAGTGAATTTTTGCAGGAAAATGAAGTTGAAGTGAACCTTGGAAGAGGTGTGGGAAGACATCTGGTTGCACTTCAAAATCCTACAAAAGGGGAAAAGTGAAAGCAAAGTGGAGAAATGGGTGGAAAAGAAAGTTTGTGTAGATTCAATGCGTGGATACCGGATGGGAAAAATATCCAATTGGGGGTCTGAATCCTACAAACTTGACATCAGCATAAAATGCCAAAGGAATGCTTGCAAAAAAGGAAAGGGTGAAGTGAATGTGAAGATGCAGATGGAAAATCTGCATCTGGTTGGAAGGGGAAATCCTGCAAATTGCAAAAAACTAAGAAACTGAACCAAAACCTCCAAAAGTTGGAGCTTTTAAGACCCTAGCAATGTTTAACACATGAGTAGGCAAATGGAGGATGACGAAAGACAACCCTTAGGCAACATTACAAATGAAAACCCATACAAAGATTTCTTAGATCGGTTATAAACAGATGGTATATAGGGTCAAATGCAAGGCATGGGAGCAGAGCAAAGAGAAATGGCACACATTAAATTGGGGTGCCAATACAGAAATCCTGCAAATTGCAAAAAACTAAGAAACTGAACCAAAACCTTCAAAAGTTGGAGCTTTTAAGACCCTAGCAATGTTTAACACATGAGTAGGCAAATGGAGGATGACGAAAGATAACCCTTAGGCAACATTACAAATGAAGACCCATATAAAGATTTCTTAGATCGTTATAAACAGATGATATATAGGGTAAAATGCAAGGCATGGGAGCAGAACAAAGAGAGACACATTAAATTGGGGTGCCAATACAATGCACCATAATTTACATACTCGGCGAGTACTTGCCAAGCCCGCAAGTACTTGCAGGAAAAGAACCCTAGTGAGTAACTCACAGGGTTACTTGTGAGCCTAGGGCAGGGGAAACTTGCCAAAACCCTAGCAAGTACTCTCTGACTTCCTCGCCATAAACTTGCTGAATTTTTGGCAGAAAATTGACTGTGAAATTTGTGGGAGAAAAAATGTGGGATAGATGCAGTTTTGACACATTTTTTGCTCTTTTTAACCCTTGAAAATGCTTTGTTTCTGCACACCATCCAGGAATGCGGTTTTGACATGTTTTTTTCTCTTTAAACCCTCAAAAATCCTTTGTTTCTCCCTTAATTGATAGAATTGTGAAAATGGTGTGCAGGATGAAGGTTTGTGTGGTTTCAAAGGCCTTAATTTGGGTTTGGCTTGGTATAGGTGCTATCTACTGCGTACTTGTCACTAAATCTTGGCATTTATTGTAGGTTTCAACATTCTTTTTGGTGATATTTAGGATTCAATGTTAGAATGGGGGCTTATTATGAAAAATATTCATAAACCCTAACTGAAAACCATTCTATCCTTTGTTGCTTGTTATATTGTGAGAGGATAGACTTTATTTGACTGCTATGCCCTTTTTTGTGTTCTTTGGTTATTTGGTTAAATTTTAGTATGGAAAGTTTTCTCTATTTGGGCTTTTTATTCAATCACAAGGCAACAAAAATAAAAAACCGAGCTTAACAAATTGAGGTTGAAATATGTTCAATCATAATGTGTTGCTTTTTACATTTATTATTTAAAATACCATTATTTTGGTTTTTTTGTTGTAACATTTCGAATGACACAAACATTGCAAAGTTAGAAAAGAAAAAGAGTGGACATACTTGGTTTATGATGAATTGACCTTTATAAACTTGCTGTAATGTCCTGTTTTATTCCTAAATGTTTGCAGCCAATGTTTCAAAAGAAATCAATAAAGATAATTAATATTACACCAAACTGGCATTAAATAAAGATTAAGTTGTTAAGAATGGTCAACCAACATATGAAGGGTTGTGTCCCTTGAGCAAGATAAGGTATATAAGGAAGGTAGATCTAGAAGGAAAGGGAACGGGGAGAATTATTATGACTGATTACAAGTAATAGACAGCAGCACTAGCAAATTAACTTATTATTCTCCAAATCATAGATGAAAAAATCGCAGAAAAATCGCAAAACTCGCGAGTAATCGCGTGCTGGCAGAGGAGGCGAGTAAATTGCGGGTTTACTCGCAGCCGCTTTATGAGTAAAAATCGCGGCGTTTTTTTACTGTTTGACGCGCCAAAACGCGCGGGTTTTGAGACAAAAACGCGCTGTAAATAGGTATATAACTGGGCGAACGAAGACTTTAAAGATTTTATTTCATATCAAACCCTACACGACGCGATTTGGAGGCGGGAAGACGACGCGCGCGAACACAGAATGACGCGAATTGGGTTTTAGGTACAAAGCACAAAAAAAATGACTTTTCTCCTAATCTTTCATCCGCGAAAAAGGGCAGGAAGACGTGCAAAACCAAAGAGCAAGCCGCACGACTAGGGCACGCGATCACACACAGACAAGCACTTCATTGCTTTTTTTATTCCGCCATTTCCAAAATATGCGATTTCTCTGCAAGTCGAAATGATTAAACGCGATTTTTTTAATATATATTTTATTCTGGCAATGTTTATTACACGATTTTCATTGAGTCTGTATTTTTAATTTATTTTTAATCTCATGATTTTCATTGAGTCGGTTTTTTTAATTTATTTTTAATGCTCTATATTTTACTTACAAATTTGCAATATAAAGTTTTCATATGAGTAATTTATAATTTTATTATTATATGAGTAATTTAATCATTTTTATTTTTATTTTTATATGAGTAATTTATAATTTTATATGAGTGATTTATTATTTTATATGAATAATTCATAATTTTAATTTTTATATTAGTAGTTTATAATTTTATATACGATTTTGAATCCAAAGTTTTGATATATATGAGTTGCAAAATATAATAATATTAAATTTTAATTACATTAAGTTATTAACTTATAGATTTTTAATATCCAGTTTTGATCCAAATTTTGGTATATAGTTATAAATAATAAATATAAAATATAAAATAAAATATTCAAGACAAAATGTATAAAATTATAAATTACTCAAAAAAATAAAATTTATTTTATTATGATGTGTCTTATTATGATGAAATCAGTAATATGTTCTAAAAATTCAGTTTATATGCGTTTTTTAAGAATATTTTAAAAAATTGTGTATTTTCAAATGTTCGATAAATTTGCCGAGTTTTTCCCCGAGTTTTTGCCGAGTCCCGAGTTTTTAAAATTTTTGGGTTTGCCGAGTTATTGCCGAGTCCGAGTTTTTCAACTATGCTCCAAATGCAGAGTTGTAACTATTGCAAAGTCAATAGAGGTGAAGAGGTGTGACTCCCTCAAACTTGAAATATAAAAGGGAGAGCATTTCATTTGAGAAAGACATCCATAACATCATTCAATGAATCAATTAAGAACAAACATTATGTGACTCCTAATGTGAAAGGTTGTGACTCCTAATGTGAAAGGTTGTGAATCTTTCAAATATGAAAGGTTGTGACAGTCATGTCCCCAATTTGATTTGAAATTCAAATTTTGCAAAGGTAGGAAAAAGGTGTTTTTTTTTTGATACGTAAAACGCAGTAGAGCTGCATGGATTATATTAAAAGAAAAAATTACATCAATTTGGCGCACCAAGATACTGGGCTAAATCACCTCTTACAATCAACACAAAGTGTACCAAAATTTCACTTCTACAGGCGATGTCGCATATCATCCGCTTTGGTTCTAGTGATGGCCTCATGGCCTAAACAAAATTCCATCCATCCACTTGTACCCAGCCTTCAGTCTTCTTCGTCATAGAATCTGGTAGACTCCACCACATTAGTGAACTCCTGACACCACTGTATACTCGCTACCTCGTTCAAGCCCAGCCTTCTGCGTAGGAAGTTGTAGCCAATAGTTGCCCATTGCCCATGGCGAGCCAGGCCATCCGCGTTCAGGTTCATGATGAAAGGGTGCCACTCCACGTCCATGCCTTGCAGGAACATTCTATCAATGTCATCTGGTAACGGGACCCGACTCCTAGCTGCACCACCACTACCACATCCACGTCATCGACCAATATTGCCTCTTTGAAAACCATCTATAGTAGCAGCAAACACCGAAGCTACGGGAGATTTAAATCCAGAAGTGAGGCAAGGAAGCGCGACGAAATGCCAAAATTCACCCTCGTTCGGTTACTTGAGAAGCAAAATTTCTTCCCAATCACCATCCTCACTACCTCAAGGCATAGAATGTCTTTGTTAAGACAAATTTTCTTGAGCCTTTGGTCAGTGACGAAGCCTAGAAAGGCTGATTGCTTCTTCGAGCACCTTAGTTTGATCGGGGTATCCATTGCTTTGCACACAATTTCAAATTTCCGCAATTGATATAGACGCTTGCCATTGAGTCTAACAAAGCGCCAACTAGCCTCATTAATTCTCTTTGCATCAACCTCCACTATCGGCTACTTCTATACGACTCCTTGAAGGTGGTATTAAATCTCCCATGGGAGATTGTACTTCGCACTCCAAATGTATGCTTGTGGAGAGTCAGAGACAATTGTCTGTAGGTTGTCAACATCACAACCCTTTCCATTTTTCTCCCCATATGGAATCCACACATACCAATACTAATTGTTTTTGCAAATGATTTCTTCAGCAACCGAAAGTGGAGTTCATTAAATGTACATATCCAAGTCCGCGGATATGTCTCGTGCGACCGATCTCTCATATTCTAATGCAAAAAACTGGAGCCCTGTGTCAGGCTTGTCAATTCTTTGCCTCGGGAACAATTGTACGCGTCCGGGTGGGTTATCCTGATGGCCATGGTGATGTCTTAACTATTGCCACCTCCTTCCTATGAGTATGCCCATGTGCCCGATCTGGAGGAAAAAGGTTTTGTTGAACACTAGTTTTCATATTTAATTAAATATAATAATAATATTTTAAATAAATAAATAAATAATAAATAAAATAAAATAAGTATTCTTTTTGGGTTGGCCAAGATTGGAGGAAAAAAAAGGAAATAATAAATTATAAAGGTAATTTTGCCTTGGCCAGCCAGCATTTGAAGGTGGTGTAAATCAAGTATAAATATAAGATCTTTTGGGCATTTCTGGGGTATTGTTGAGAGAATTCATTTTTCAGCCGACTTCTTCTCCTTAGGAGCAGATTTAGCATATGCTTTAGGACGAAAAACCCTATTGCATAACAGGGAGTTGGACGAAAACCTAACTCACCTTGTGGAAGATTTCATAACGGAGGTCTACTTGCATTTCATTGGAAGATTTCGAGTTTTGGAGCAGAATTTGGATAACATTTTGGAGCAGAATTTTGGATCAGATTTGAACACCATTTTGAAGTTGTTTTCATGCATGTTGGAGCGCCACCATAGAAGTAACAGATTCAGATTTCTAGGTCAAATTTGGAGCAGAATTATTGTGGTATTTTGTGAGCAGATTGCATTAGGGTTTTGCCCTAATTTGAAGCGTTACTTGGATTAGACCTGAGCTCCCACCTTTGGAGGGTGATTTTGCATATTTGGAGCAACAAACCCTAAGCACTTACCAAGGAGGAATTTCACCCATCTAGGGTTTGATATTTGAAGACTATTTTGCATATATTCAGTATGTATAACCATAGTTTCAGATCTGATTTGTAAAGCAGAATGTTAGTTTTAGGATTAGATTAGATAAGTAGATTTTAATTCAAATTCAAACAAATAGACACAGCATATACCCTGGGAAAACCCTCCACTTGAGGGAGAAAAACCCAGCAACAATATATCACTTATATATTGAATATGAAACAATAAAACTCCTTTACAATGAGGCCGATTATGAGGCCAAGCAACAGCACCAATATGATGCGATTTGTTGAAAACAATACAACTCTTTTGATGAATATATCAACCTCCTTTAAAAGCTTCGATCTGTTCTTAGAGAAATTTGCACTTGCATGAAACTCGAACTATGAATAATGAATATGAATGATACAATGATCGAACAGCATCTCCAATATACACTATTCGATAAGGAGGTCTTCAATGATTGCATCCCTTCAAGGCATAAAGTTGGCCACCAAGGAAGGGATATGTCTCTCCAAGAAGAGTGCTGATTATCAAGGAAGGGTCGGCCACAATAAACAAACTCGAATTAACAAATAAATAATAAAATATTATTTATTATTCATGTGACGTGTCTCTTCATCATCGGATGTCTCAAATGAAATAAATATCCGATAGGCTATATGTAATTTTATTGCTTGAAGTCGAGGCTGGAAGTGAGGCCCGACGCTGCTAACATCAACACAGAAATCTGGGCATATGTTTGGCATGTTTGAACCCTTGAGTTCTTTGTAAAATCAGTCCAGAATATTCAGTTTTGTAACAGCAGAAGTTATCTACAGAAAATCAGATCTGTATGTGCATTTGGATGCCCTATCTTGTGTTTTTCATGGTGGATTTCATGTTTGGTATGAATATCAATTGGTAGCATCATTTGGCATGTTAATTGTCATGTTTGGGCACTTGTATGTTCGCTGTGATATTTTGTTTAAGAGCAGAAAATAAAATCATAAATTAGGATTTTGAGCAGAAATCTAGGGCAGAAATGAGAAATTTAATTCCAGAAAATTTAGGGCAGATTCCATTGGGGATATTACAGTGACTCCCTCAATAATAAGATATATAAGGGAGATCATTCCCTTGTGAGAAATCATCAATATGGGAATGAATCAATGAATGAATTTGGAAATAAATTATTATTCTCAAAAGGCAGCAATGAAGGGTGGTGACTCCATTATTGTGAAAGGTGATAACTCCTTCAAGAAATGGATATAAAGGGTAAATCAATTCAGCATATCAATGAAGTGGACAAAAAGAGAAATAAGAATAAGAAATCTGAGATATCTCTTTGGAATAGAGATTGAGGACAGCCATTGATAATATTCTGAAATATAATTGGTGGCAACCTTTTAAGAGTAAATTTATCATTTCATCAAGAGGTATTTATTTAGATATAATCTAGCAAATTCCTTTAGAAGTCATATTTTGAATTTGGAGAACTGTTTTGCAAATAGGAAGGACGGCTAGCCTTCTGAGTTCACGAGAGGTGAAGGACAACCAGCCTTCATACTGTTATCAAGTATGCCACCCAAAGATGGAATGCACGGTCAACTTTCCATGATTGTGGGTCAGGAGGTGGAATGGAAGACCAGCCTTCCATGCTCTTGGGCTTGATCAAGGAGGATGGCCAGCCTCCAAGGTGGACTGAGGGATGGAAGAGTGGCCCACCTTCCATGCTCTCACAATACAAGGATGACCAGCCTGGAGATTGCTGTTTGCAAGCATTTCCAATGAATTCACAATGTAATTTGCTATAAGGAATATGCTATGATATGTTGATTCAAATATTAATGATGCTATGAATCATTGATCTAATATTACATTTTCAGCTATGATTTATTGATCTAAATATTATAATGTTTTATTATGGATTTGAATATTATCATACTTTCTTGTTACCTAATATTGCTAATATCAGTTCTTAGTGAATAATACTGTTTTACAGGCCTCAAATTAGGAATTTCCCAAAAGAGGACATTACATTTGTCCATCTTTCATCTTTCTTCCTTTGTCTCTTTTCCTTTTCTTCCAAATGTAAAATGTGAAATGAACATGCTAATGCTTTTGTGTGTTTTCAGTTGGGGTGCCCTTCACTTAACCTTTGAGTTTTTAGTTTTTCAAGAGTTTTTTGTTTGTTTGAAATGCTTGCAGGCTATTGGGGATGACTTGACATACTCAGGATGGTCAAGGGACACTAGGGTAGGGCATCCCAATAGTGTTCTAAAATGGGGAGTGGGGCAGGGATTTTTTGCCCATCACTGCAACCCCAAAATGTACCCATTTCCAGGGCTGAATTAAAAAATCCCAGGGTTGTGTCTCCAAGGAATGTTGCAGAAAATTTCTCATGTGTTGCCATTTCCTGTAGAATAGCCTTTGAGGCTACAAGTAAGAATACCACCCCTTCTCCCCAGCACATATACAATGCTTATCTTATGGGATGGGAACGCCATATAATAGACAGCTGGGTTGGCTATTGGAGGTACCATCTTCATGATTAATCAAATAATAAATTGTATACAAAATTCTCATTGGAACTCAATCCCATGGCATGTGCCTAATTTTTTAACTCCCATTAGATTCCAACCATGCACTATGATGAAGAATGCTAAGATAGAAATATTATCACTCTTGCACCTTAAGATCCTTTGTGCGCTGATTTATGTCATTCCCCTGGCCACAACTAACGGAAGCAATAAGGAAAGTTATATATATTAGTTATCAAGGGACAATGCTAAACATTGAATTATCTTTCTACTGGACTAGTGTACAGAATACCATGTCATATTAAGTCTGAGCATAACCTCTGAGTGAATGGTATAACCAATTATGATCTTAACAAAAGTCATCCTCAAAGGATTCCATAGCATAGTAGCTATATAGCAGGCCATCAAATGGTTCTTTGAAATGGTTGTCAGGATCTCTATTTAAAAATAATTACCCTTAGGCCCTCACACCACTCAAGTGCTTGGTGATAGAGGGATAACTTTGCATAAGACTGATGCATAGATGCATACATAGAATTTGTCATGAAAAATGTGTCATTGCACTGGAAATCAACATACTTTGGGATCTCAATTCAGAATAGTAAAGGATATACTTACCTTATACTTGACAAGTTAAGTTTTGACTTTTGAGTCATCGGATGGGAACTCTCCAATACAGAATTTGCAGGGCTGTTGCAACTTTGGAACAATACTAGTGTTATACTATGGCTTGTGTAAAATGCTTAGTCAAGGCCACAAATCAACTTCCTTTGTTATTTTGGAACCACAGAATGAAAACTGATTATCCTAAGGCGAATACAATGAACTACCACTCCAATATATGAAATGCAGTTCTGATTTCTTAGCAGTGAAACTTCTAATGATCTATAATATCTGTTGTAGATAATTGATGGCTAAATGTGGGTTTTTGATATATAGCTATTTACAAGCAACTTAGAAGAACCTTGTCAACCAATTCAGTACTACTTTTCATAGAAATTACTATTCTTCGATGGGAAATTTGAAAAACTGGGCTTGAGTTTAATGGAGAATAACTGAGTTTTTCCTGAAGGTACATTATGATAATTGATGCATGATTATGGAGGGTTCTGTTCACTGGTGAGGTCTGTGGATTCCCAGACCTAGGCTTAATTGATTTGATGGAATGGAAAAGTAATTAGGGTTTTACATACTTCAGTCTGTCTGATATGGGGAACTGAGACTATTGAACCTGTCTGTAAGATGATGAGATAAAAGGTTCGCTTCTACCTTCTTCCACAAAGCTTATCATTTTAGAAAAGTCCCATATAATAATTACTTGCATTTGAAACAGTAGATGATATTGAGGATTTAGGGTGGATTCCAATTGCTGTTGTGACAGTCCTCAGAAATTGAAGAGATGAGCGCCATCTGCATTTTCCTTGTTACAAAGGCTTTGTGCTTGAGAAGTTTCACACTGATAATCGTTGAGTCTAGAGATATAGATTGAGTTCTATAAAGGCCGTTCTTCTTTGCATTCGTGGTGTGCTTGATGAAATTGTTTTTGCTGTAGCTATGCTATCTTTTATTTTTATTTTTATTGACACTTGCATCAACATCTTCTTCCAATCTCAAGGGTGATATCAATGTTGGATCCACATCAATATTGGGTGTCAAATCTATCAATGACCAAAGAAGGAACTTAATCTAGGGCACAGGTTGTCTTAGAATTTGCATAACTACTTGGGCCATGCCAAGGATTATTTTGATGTTGAAAATCAGAGCATATATTGACAGCATGACGATTCCAAGATTCTATCACTTATCCATGGGGAGTTATGCAGTTGCACAAACAATTAAGTAGAGCTGTAGAATTAGAGAGTATTTAGATTGCAAATTAGTAGTGTGAATGATGGAAGCCATCTTTGTTCAGTCAAGTTCATAATTTGTTGTATAATCCTATTCAAGGATAAGCTTGCATCACTTTGTGGATTTTGAAGTTATTTTTGAAATTCTTTCATTTTAATTGACCAAGTTCATTTTTAAGAGTAAATTTTGGAGAGCGACTAAGTAGAGCTCTGCATAGAAGACACCTAGTTGTAAATTCCTATAATTACTTAGGCAGATATTGAGTTATCCCATGTAAAAAATTCAACTTTTAACATTGAGGAGTCTCCCGATTGTGTGGTGGGTGATGTGGGATCAATTTTATCGGGACTTTGTTTGGAGAAGGTAGGAGCTGCGAGGATTGTTGATACACAAAGCATTGATGTCAAGTTCTGTTATTTGTCCGACCCAAACAAGAAGGCAATTTGCACTAGGAGCTCCATCATTGTACAAAATGGCATGGAGCCTAAGATGTAAAACATTGAAATGCTAGAGTCGTGGACACTGCAATAATAGAGAGAAGGGTTCAAAGAAGTTTTACTTGGGCAGAAAATAATGCAACTACCTAGGAATAGGTTCAACCTCTTCATTTGTTGTCATTTTGAAGAAGACATGAAGATTAGTGTGCCTGAAGACCCTTTGTTTCCTAAGGTCGATCCTGAAAATATAGATTTCAAATATTCAAGCTTGAATTTTGACTATTCATTTTTTTAATGTGTATGCCAAATTGGATATACTTCTTTATGATGGACAAGTTGACATTACATGATCGAATGATTAGTTTTACTAATTAGAAATGCAGTTCGGTTTTAGGACTACAATGAGAAGCAAGAATTACAGTTTGTGGGATGAAAAATGATTGTTCATTTACTAATTTGGTGGAAGAGTTGCATCGTAAGTAGAAAGAGTGTTTATAAATCCTCCATTATGATGGACAGTGACATCATAAAATGAAATAGTTTGGTTTTTCCAATTGGAAATGTACTTCGACTGTTAGGAGTGCAATGAAATGCAAAAAATATAGTTATTTAGGATGCAAATGATTGACCATTCAATTTGATAGGAGAGTTATATAGACACCCACCATGCATAAGGATAGTTATTGTAAGTAGAAATATTATTTATAAACAAGGAGCTTTTTACCATCCATGTCTGTTAATTATAATGTATCAAAAACATATTATTTGGTGCTGCATTAAATCAAATATTTTTTGCAGATGTCTTGGTATGCTTCTATTGTAGAAATAAAGAGTGGCCCTAACCGCCACAATGACCTAGTTACAAAGCTTAGCATGCATGCCCAAGAGTCATGGCCATTAACCTTTGAAAAGGATTTTGGTAATAGACAAGTTTATGATTTTTGTTTCATGTAGTTTTTATTCTTGCATTTATTTGTATTCTTTTCAATAGAATGTACTGGGAAACTTTGTTTTGCCTTTTGATTAGCAACACAAATGTGAACTTAATCTAGATGGTTGAGTCTATATGTGTTTTTGGGTATGAGAAAAAATAGTTACAATTAGTATTTTGATTCCTTGTATTATAATTTCTTTTGAGAATTATTAGCAACAACTAGTTGCAATTATTTATTTAATTCTTTGTGTTAAGTATTCTACAAATTATTGTTAATTAAGTAACAATAAGTTATGATTTCTTGGTGGCTCTATTTTTTTCTTTTTCTTTTTCAAAAGTTGTTTCTATTTAATAAACAACCATAAGTTGATTATATCAATGTCGATAGAACATGGCGAATATTATGAAAAATTGAATTGTGATGATTATGATTTGATTGAATTTAAATTGAGAAGTTTTCATTGAGGGCAATTGTTTGTTTTAAAGCTTGATTTTATTTGAGTTCTTATTTTATACATCACTATGCAGATTGATGCCATTAATGTACTTGACCACACAAATTTGGTTGATGCATGGAAAGTTTGGATGGATGAATACATAATGGGTGTTGGTAGGGTTCCCCCTGGAAATGAAGCATCAAACACTGCATGGAGGAAGAGGGAGATACCCATCAAGGTTGATCTTCGACTCAAACATGACCGTTTTGCTGATTTCATATTGCCTTTGGAACAAGCAATAGAGAAATTGATCAAGGAAAATGAGGTATTGGCTTTCATTAAGGGTTCAAGAACAATGCCACTGTGTGCACTTTCTAGTAGAGTCTTGGCCATATTTTATGAGCAAATGGTGAATTATGAAACAATTGATGTGTTAGATAATGTGCACAACCTAAGTTTGGGAAGAGCTTTAAAAGCTTACACTGGTTTCCCTACGTTTCCACAAATCTTTGTGCATGGAAAGTTTATTGGGGGTGTTAATGACTTAGATGAGATGGCAGAGAAAGGGGACTTATATAAGCTTTTTAAGATGCAAAGAAGGCTTTATTAAGTGAATAAAGTGCAAAAATCAAGGCAAATTATGTTATTATATAACTTAGGTGATTTAGATGCAAATTTCTCTCAAGAAATTTTTGTAGGGTGAAAATAGAGTACCTGAAATAAAATATATAACATGGATAGTGTATTTGTGTAGGATCTTAGTCAACTTGG
Organism: Sequoia sempervirens; assembly: GCA_007258455.2. Lineage (NCBI taxonomy): Eukaryota > Viridiplantae > Streptophyta > Pinopsida > Cupressales > Cupressaceae > Sequoia > Sequoia sempervirens. The sequence goes on along the minus strand of VDFB02176067.1, from coordinate 73,602 downwards.
ACCATACAATCCCATGAATCAATCTTGACATCCAATTTTGTATTATATTAAGGAATGTGTACGTAGCTTTGCACATGTTCTCTTTTCCCTTCATCTTAGTTATAACTACATTTTGAATTGATTAAAGGTAGCAATATTTCATTGAGGGTATCTCAACACAGTTTGGTTGGAACCTAGTTGTTCACTAATTAAGTCATTGATGTGAAACTAAAGTTTGATTTAAGTACACTTGCATTGTTCTCTAGGTGTTTAAATCTAAATTTTAATAAACTTAATGCTTTGAACAAAGAGTTGAAGAAAAATGTGACTACCATTTCTTAGATTAACTGTTTTCTAAGAACATTACAAAGACAAGTTTAAATTGATGTTTTAAGCCAAATGTTGTGCTACCTCATCAAATTGTGTAATTAGTATTTTAAAGTAGAGATCCTTATATGATCTCTAAGGAGCCCATAAGTAGTCTAGAACAATAATTGAAGGATTCCCAAAATTCTAAAAATGTAGGTACTCACAATTTTGACATAGTCAAAACCATTAGTTTCACCTATATAGTGATTTGAAAAATGTAGGGTGGTTTTGAAATTACTAAGGTAGTTTTGACAATGAAAAGCAATGGTTTCACCATGATGTGAAGAACAATAATAGGAAATGAATAGTCATGCCTTTTAGCATTCTATTACACTTTAGGAGGCAATGCAGAGGAAAGGCTTCCAACAATATTCAAAAGGGCATGGATAGGACATTGGTGAGGTTTGGAGGTTTGAGCATTTGGAGTGTACACATCTAGTACTAGTAAAACACAATTTTTGAACAAAGGAAGCTTGACGTAGAGCAAGGAACAATTGTATTATTTGAATTCATTGCCTACAACTTGTTTTATTGTTAATATAAATTAGGTAGATGAGATATTGGCCATCGTTGGTTGGTTTTTCCTTTATTTTGGAGGTTTTCTATGCTAAAAATGTGTTAAATATGTGTTCGAATGTCGTCGAGATTGTTGTTGCACAATCAAAGTCACTTCTAGAACTATTATTAAGACTATTCTAAGTAGAGAAAATGTTGAAATTGCGACAATTCTTAGTTTTGGTAATTGTTTAATGAAATTACATATCGTTTTGGTATCAAAATAAGTTATTAACCATGGGGAATTGAGTGGAAATTGAATCATGTGATAGTGTCAAGTTCTTTAGAGGATAGAAAATTTAGTCTTTGCAATCCGTAGATTAGGATAGATAGGGGAATGATGAAGTAAGAACAAAAAGAGACTTGAATGCACAATTGTTCACCTTGGAGGCCTACATGGAATAAGCAATGAAACACCAACAATTGGTAACTCAATAATAGGAGCACATGACTCAACAAGCAGCCCAAGTTACTCAATAAAAATAATCTACAAACATATTGGTGTGTGCCCTAGCCAAGAAATTTGGTATTGGAGTCAATGAAAAAGAGGGCAAGGGTGTCAAGGAATTTTTTTGGACAAAAACGATGCTAAGATGAATGGGTTAAATTTTGAAATTTCTCCATTTAAGATTAAAACTGAAATAGAACTCAAAAATTTTGAGGGTCAAGTAAATGCTAAGATATTATACTCATGGATGAAACAAATTGAAGTGTATTTTAGTGTTAATAATGTTAACAAATCATGGAGGATTTTCTTTGGTCACCTCAAGATGAGTGGCTATGCTCATGAATGATGGGCATGTTACCTTGCTTCTTGTGAGAAGAAAAGAGAACTAGTAGTGTGTAGTTGGGAAAATTCAAAGAGTTGCTATACATAAATTTTTATTCAATTGGAAATGAATTTGACCAAAAGATAAAGTGGATGTATTACAAGCAAGGTAGTGGGCAAAGTGTACAAAACTACACAATTGAATTATGAAGACAAGACATGTTTTGCATGGGCTTGGAAGAGGGGGATATCGTACAATATATCTTGGTGGGCTGCGCTTTAATCTCAAAAGAAGAGTCATCACCACAAAGCTAATGGACCTAGACAAAGCATGTGCCTTTGCATATTACATAGAGGAAGAGAAGAAAAAAGGTGAAGGAAAGTCTTCCAAGCAAGGGCAAAGTAATATCTAGATAAGGATTTCTCATTTTATTATTGATGGCCACACTAACCATAAATGTTGGAGGTTGCATTTGTAAAACAAGGCTAAGGACCCCCAAAAAGTCCATGGCCACCATCCAAGAAGAGGTGAAAATTGAGGACAACTTAGGCATAGATGAAACATTAGGACACAAAGCCACAAGGACTACCATTTTAGACAAAGAATGAGAAGCAATACACCAACTATTCACTCTCAAAATCCAAGAGAATAAAACAAAAGTAGGTGCATTTGTAGATATTAGTTTCTAATGCAATTCGGTTTCAATTGATATATTTAGGAAGCTTGTTTTAAAGATACATGATCATTCTCACCCATAGTGACTGGGTTGGGTGAAGAAGGGTTTTGAAATACAAGTTACAAAAAGATGCAAATTTTAGTTTGGTATAATCTCTCAATAGGCTGATGAAGGAGAGGTTGATGAGATTGCTCTTGACACATTTGATATTGTTTGTGGGAGTGCATATTTGTATGCTAGGGATGCTATATCCATGAGAAGAGCGAACAAGTAGTGGTGGATTGAGGATAGGATGAAGTGCATCACCAATGGACACAAAACAAAAAACAAAAATGGTAAGCTCCAACCAAGTCATAAAGCTAATTTAAGAGACCAAGCAAATTCTTTTTTCTTCAAGGATAAATAAAATGATGAGATATGGCTTTCTTCTATGTCAAATATTAACAAGAAGACCAAGGATTTGGATGAGTTGTTGGCATCATTTCAAGAGGTTTTTCATGAGCCTAATGCCCCAAGAGAGAGGTAGAGCATGAGATTAACTTAATTCCAACATCCCTCTACGTAATATTGGATTGTATATATAACTATTAATGGAGAGCAACAAAGTGGAAAAATAACTTTAAGAATTGTTTGAACTCGGTCACTGCGCGGGATTGCTTGGGAGGAGATCTTGTTCCTTTTGTTGTTCTGCCTTTGATGGTGCCGTCTATTGTGGTGCCGCCTCCTGTGGTGCCGACTTCTGTGCTGATTTCTGGGGGCATCCCTTCTTCTGGCTTTAGGGCTACTTCAGGCTGCCATTAGAAGTCATTTTCTAATGTCGCTAAGGATTGTGCTCAGTTTGCTCCGGCTAGGGTTAAGCCTTTGCCTTGTGCCCATGCTTCCCTTATGGTTTGTGGACTTGAGATTGTTGAAAATGAGGATTTTTATTTGAAGCAAGGTGTGGCTTGCAGGTTTAATGGCTTGTGGCCCTCCCTTCCTAATCTCCATGAGTGGGTTTCCGTCTCCTGGAAGCTTGTTGTCTTTGGGCATATTGAGCTCTATCCCTGTGCAAGGGGGTTCTTCATTGCTACCTTCACTTCCCCTACGAAGCGAGACTGTGTACTGGAGAGTGGGTGGATGTGGGGTGTATTAGAGAAAATCAATAATAATATTTTCTCATCTCCATTTGCTTAATACAATCTCCAAATATATAGGTTGAATAATGATAACCGTGTGCTCTAAAATAGCACTCACGGATTCAACCAAATAACAAATTATACATGCATATTCAAAACAATCCAAACAAACTAATAACAAATAAACAATCAAACAAACCATACAGGTGTAAATGATGGAATATCCAACATTCCTCCCTTATTACATCATTGCTTTAAAGTACTAATAAGAGTCTTGAAAACTACCAAACTTCACACATCCAAGAGGCTTGGTGAAGATATCGGCACATTGTTCTTGAGTTGAGCAGAATTGGAGTTGAATGTTATTTTGTTGAACATGTTCTCGTATGAAGTGGCAGTCAACTTCAATATGCTTGGTCCATTCATGAAACATTGGATTACAAACAAGCTTGAGAACACTATGATTGTCACAATAGAGAATTGTAGGTTGATTTTGTGGTACGCCCAATCCTTCTAATATGCGACGTAGCCATACTGCTTCACAAACTGCTACACTTGTTGCATGATATTATGCTTCTGTTGAGGAACGGGCAACTGTGGCTACTTTCTTCCCCAAGAAATAGGACCTGAACCCAAGAAGAAAACAAATCCAAATATGGATTTCCTATCATCAATTGAACCTGCATAATCTGCATCTATATACCTTGTCAAGAAGAATTGATCATTCCTTTTGTATTCCAAACCATGATTCATTGTACCTTGGATATACCTTAGTACCCATTTTGCTGCTTTCCAATGACACATTTTTGGTTCTTGCATAAACCTTGATAGATAATTCATAGGAAAACTAATATCTGGTCTGGTATAAGTCAAGTAAATCAAACCTCCAATCATTTGTCGACAGAGAGTTGCATTCACATGAGGAGATGAATCAAAAACAAATAACTGCAAACTTGATTCCATAGGTGTAGACATGGGTTTGGAATCCATCATTCTGAACTTCTCGAGCAATGTCTTGGCATATTTTCTTTGAGAAACAAAGATATGGTGATTTTTCTGCCATACCTCTAAACCAAGGCAATAGTGAAGTAGCCTAAAATCTGTCATATCAAAGGCCTTCTTGAGATCATTCTTGGTTGTCTCAATCATTGCTTCTGAGCTGCCTGTGATAACTAAGTCATCAACATATACAATAATGATCACAATATCCCCCCTTGATCCTTGAGATAGAGACTTGGATCATATGGATGCCTAGTAAAACCATGTTTTAGCAAATGTTCATCAATTTTAATATACCAAGATCTTGGAGCTTGTTTGAGACTATATAGGGACTTGACACGTTTGCATGCCTTTTCCTCTTTACCAGGTGCAACATATCCCTCTGGTTGGGTCATATAGACCTCTTTCTTAAGGTCCCCATTAAGAAAGGCACTTTTTACATCCATTTGATACAATTTCCTTCCAAATTGAGCAGCTAAAGCAAAAATCATTCTAATGGTTTTTATCTTTGTAGTGGGAGTAAATGTTTCCTCATAGTCTATTCCTTCTTTCTAGGCATAACCCTTGGCTACAAGTCTAGCCTTATGTTTATCTATGCTACCATATGCTTTATACTTAGTTTTAAAAATCCATTTACAACCAATTGCTTTCTTATTAGGTGGTAGATCAACAAGCTCCCAAGTGTTGTTTTTCATCAGAGATTGATACTCTGTATCCATAACCTCTTTCCAAGGCTTTGATTCTAGTGCTTCTTGAACATTAGATGGCTCAAAATTTTCAACAATTGAAGTCATTAGTGCAAAGTTTACCTCATTGCGAGCCATGCTGCAAGACTTGAAGTGGAAGTGTCTGGGACTTCATCTAACTTTGCATCTCGAATGGTACTAGTGTACCACTTTGGTAAAGGTTTTGTGACATTGGTGAGCGTTGATTGATTATCAACGTGCCCATCATTTTTACCATCCATGTTGAAAATATAACCGAGTTGAAATTTTTACAATTTTAAAACTCAAACTGAAAGTTCTCGTAAGATTTATAACGAGAAAACCTATCAACTAATTCAAAATGAAAAATATATGTAATTGAGATAGTAAAACTAGTTTTAGCTGCAGAGTGTTCTTTCCATTGAGTTTGTGAACACAAAGTTCTTTTTAATCAAATAACATATTGTGCTATGCATTTTTGGAAGCAAAAAACTTCAGGAGCAAGATCGTTGCTAAAAAAATGTTGATCTGTGCATCATTGTCCCACTGCACAACAAATAGTGATGCTCTGCGTGATATACATTGGAATCAACTAGACATGTCAACTCCCGACCGGCGTGAACCTTGGTATGTAGATCGTGCCTCTTTTGCACGCCTAACACAACCATACAAGATCTATGTCTTACGCCTACTTCAAAGAGAAGACCTGCGCCTTTATAGATACCAGATCAAGCTTCAAACAATAAAATGCATGGACCACACTTGCCAAGCATTCCCAAACATTCACAGGAAACAAACTAAGTCTCCTATACATATGACGAGGCCGCTAAGATCCACCACTGCATGAGTTGAAAAAGAACAAGGACGACAACAATATGCAAAGCTCGACCATATAGAAATCCACACAAACGAATGAAGATGTCCGATCAGGTATATCCACCAAACATGGCAAAAAAATTGAGCGAAATGTCTAGTGACCCTACCAATAGAAAGTATTTGGGCTGCTTGGGATAGTGCCACTCTTCTCACTCGTTCGTGGCAACCTTGCGCCACCAGAATGTGGTCACTCTACTATCGGTTCTGTGCAAAAAAGAGAGAATAATGTTGTAAGCCAGAACATTATGCAAAATAAACTCCTATCATGGTGCCTGAACGAGAGGCATCTCCAAATCCATTGCTCTGATAATTACGTTAGTATTCTCTCTTTTATCACTAAAAAATAGGCACAAAATTACCATATAAGAGAAAATCAATAATAATATTTTCTCATCTCCATTTGCTTAATACAATCTCCAAATACATAGGTTGAAAAATGATAACCGTGTGTCTAAAATAGCACTGATAGATTCAACCAAATAACAAATTATGCACACGTATTCAAAACAAACCAAACAAACTAATAACAAATAAACAATCAAACAAACCATATAGGTGTGATTAATGGAATATCCAACAAGGTGTTCATTTGTTGTCCATCAGGCCTTGGTCTCACTCTTTCAATCCTCTTATGGAGCCATTGAATACCAGGCCAGTTTGGGTTCGACTGCCGAATCTCCCCCTCTAGTTTTGGGAGGAATCTTGTTATGAAGCTATTGGCAACATCATTGGACACTTTTTGAAGGGGGACTCTACGATTCAGGATCTTGGGCATACTACGGTGGCTCGTATTTTAGTTGATTTGGACATCTCCAAACCACTCCATGGTGATGTGGTTTTATTGGTGGAGGACAAACCATGGACGCAACTACTGGACTATGAGGGCCTCCCTTTTTAGTGGAGGAGATGTTTCTCCGTTGGTCATTTGGCCTCTAGTTGCCCTCTTGCTCGCCGCAAGGGCTCGACCACCTGGTGGAAGGATGCTCGCTTGGACCATCTCACGGTGGGTTCTCCCTCTTCAGATGGTTCCTCCGAGGAGGACGACCCTTCCTTAGCTGATTCCTCTAAGGAGTCTGTGTTTGTCTAGCCTCCTCTTTCGGCTATCCCTTCGGTGGAACCTTTGTTGCTTTGAACTACTGTTGTTGTGTAGGCAGAGCCTGCCCAACCCTTGTTGAACGCCTCTACTAGTCCTTTGTTTGATCCTATCTCCTATTCTGCGCTGCCAACACCCTCGCTGCGTGGTGGCTCTTTACCCGGTGGTTGTTGAGGATCTGCTCCTCTCTCCTCGCTCGACGAACTTCGATTCCAAGGCTTCCTGGTTTGTTGTTCTGAGAAAGAAGGGACTCCCCAATTTTGTTGCTACTTCGCGACCTAGGGTTAAGGGAGTCAGATTAGTCACCTCAGATTCTAGGGTTGTCTAGTCCTTGTCTGTTGTTTGACAACTGTCTATTAACTATTTCTATGTGAGGCCTATTGGCCTATCCTGCTGGGCCCTAGTGGCTCCTTTTTGTATAGGGATTGGCTCCCCTTTGATATTTGCTTCTTTCGTAGTTCATGTCCTAGTTTGAACTAGCTTCTTTTTGGCCCTGAGGGCTTTCTATGTAAAGGGTACAACACCCTATAAATGCTGCTTATTTCATCAAAAACAAGGAACGATTCCCCAAACATCTTGCCATGTGGATCATCGATTGTCATGGTAAGAAAAAAAGATGTATCATGGAGAATGTGTATAGATTAATAGTTTCTCAACAACATTATCGTTAAGAACCACTAGCGTCTCCAAAGAATAGAGAACTTGTTGAATGGGATACAACAAAAAATATTTCACAAAATTGAATCTAAAATTAGGATACCATCAAGGATAAATTGTAGAGTTGGAAATTGCACACCTTCCCCTCATTTTAGTGTCCCCTCTATCTAGTATATTTTAGGTCTCACTCAACTACTTACTTTAGCCTTTTTCCCAATCCAAAATTGCCAAATTTGTGTCTTTTCTCTATCTTTTTATTTAATTTTATGTTTTCCTTTTTATTCTAACCTATTTTGATGTTCCTATATTTTTTTATTATTTTTACATTTCATTGGATTGCAATTGCTAAGACATCTTTGCATTTGTAGATTTATCCCTTGCAAAATTAAAACTCATTTGACTATTTTAACCTTGTAATAATAACTAAGTTGCAACCTCAAAATTTCTTCATATTCAACAAAATCAATAATTTATGCATACAATCAAATGTACAAAGATAAACTCAATATAAATTCTATTATCCTTCCATTATAAGATATGCTCAATAATTATATCCAAGATACAACAAAACCATGAACACACTACCTAATAACACATCGAGTCACAACTACAACCCATCCAAATATTCCAAGTACATTGGCAACATGCCCAATCCACCATATAAGTACTAGTAGTAGAATACCCAAAGATATGTAATACAATATTGTAAACTGCCAAATGCTTGCCAATGACAAACAACTCTATCTAAGCTCCTACTACATATGGGGAAGGTAATTGAACCCACACATCTAATGAATACCTTTCCTCAACCATTTGCTTGACTCAAAGTGTATAAATAGATAATATACTGTGATGAAGTATACATATAATATATTGATTATCTTATTAATTCATTTTCATTTCCTCTCATATACATAGATCCACAACCAAAAGTCAAAGAACAAAAATCAATCCATTAAAATTTCACAAACATAATAAATAACACAAACATATTATAACCATAAATCAAATCCACTAAAATGCCTCACAACACGTATGAAATGTTGGTATCAAATCCATAGATTTCATAAACAAATACAATGCTTAGGAACATTCAAGAATCTATAACTCTAAGTGTTCAAGAGCACATGCAACACCTTCAAGTGACCATTAATTGCATCCTATACTATGATTACAATCACCTTATAGTGTCATATGTCTATTAAAAAGGCGTAGGACAACTGAGAGGGGGGGGGGGGTGAATCGGTTGTCACAAAATTCAAACTTAAAACTTCAATACTTGTCAATTCCACAACCACACTAATATGTTATTAAGTATGAGCATGAAACACAAATAATAGAAAGTAAATCAACACAATGAACACCATATTTTTTACGTGGAAAACCCAATGAGGGAAAAACCATGGTGAGGATTAACTCACAATATAAAGTAGTTTCAAAACTAAATATATAAGGCTTACTGCTAAGGCCTCACTGCCCTAAAAAATGACTCACTGTCTAGATACAAAAGCTCACTGCTTACAAGGGAGGCTCATTGCCTACAAAAAGATTCACAAAACAAAATTGGGCTTCACAGCCAAAATGAACTGAGAATGATGCACCTAACAAGTGCTGATGTAGTTCCGGTGATGCTCAATAGACTGACTTGACACACTTCATCATTTTCGCTCTTCTTCACTTTCACATTCACTACTGCTTCATCAATCACACACACATTCACACACACTTACATATATTCACTCACACGTCTTCTAAAACTATCCAACATATATATACTCGATTTTCTCGCAAGCATCAATTAGGTCGGCCTAATTAGATTCACTTCTTTGCTTACCAAAAAATACCAACCTGTCGGCTTCAAGCAATCACAATATTTCAAAAAGACAATTCAAATGCTTAATATGCTACATCATGTTGACATAGACCTAAGATAGGTCACACATATATCCGCATAACAAAAATAATTCACTATATTATAACTAGTCCAAGAAGTCAGCTAGGAATAGACTTCATTGCAAAAAGTGATCAACAGAATAATGCCAATCCTCTGTATGAGCATAAGAGCACACAAAATTTTGAACCATGTCTTCAACAACCATAAACCATTTCCCAAAACCACAAGCAGTAACTGTCAACTGCAGAGGATTGTAGACTAGTATACCAGATAGTACAACTCGAATATCGGTTAAGATACATGACCAAAATACCGGATCAGACACTGACTTAGACTTATAACCACAACATGGTGACATCAATGGCAACAAAAAACTATAGAGATAATTGTTCTTCATTTTTCCAACAATCTCCCCCTTTGTCATTGATGGCAACATGTGCCAAAAAGAAATATTCAAAAAAAAAAATCTCTCCAATCTTTCTGAACAACTTTCCAAATCTCTCCCCCTTTGATATCAATGGCAAAGGACGGCTAAAAACAGATGTAAACATGATGACATCAAAATTTGCAAAAAAAAAGATTCCAAAAACTTCCAGCCATCCAAAAACTTTCAAATATTCAACAATTGAGTTTTTCATCTTGTTCAGATTCCCCCTTTCTTTTTCTTTCTTTTCTTCTTGTCAAAACAAAACAGTAGAAATTGAACATTCATAATTAAGTAAAAATTACATTCTTCACCTCAAACACCTTCTTGTATCTTTCTTTGATAACTGGATATAACTCTTTCAGTTGAATGTAGCTGAATCCATCCTTGTGCATAAGCTTTCCAATAGGGCCAACAGAGTAAAAAAAGATGACCAGTATGTGTACTGTCTTTCACAATCTTCTACATCAGTAAGTATTCTAGAAAGATGGTCTAATCGAGCCTCAACAATCTCCTTAAGGAGCCAGAAAGTTTTCACCACATTATCTCTTTGTCTTTGTACAACAATTAGCTCAACTTGTAATTCACCAACTCTCAGCCTTTGTTTCCCTTCTTTGTCTTCAAAGATATCAAATTTCTTTCTGATACTGTTCACTTCAGATTCAATTACTTCAATCCTACTTCTGAAATTATCTACCGCAACAGGCCACTAGAGACAATATTTGTAGATATATGATATTTCTTTGATGCATTTCTTCATTTCCAAGATAAGTTCAGATAATCTCTGCTTAGCTTTAGTACATCTCTTTTCAACCAAGGCTTCAAACTTGCGTCCTTCTGGACCTTCAAGCAACATTCTTTCTTCAATAATCTCAACTAAATTCTCTGGTAAGGAGTCAGAAACAATTGATACATCAATACCTTTTCGAAGTAGATACTCTACCAGAGTGCCATCAATTTTGAGTCTGTCAACATGAGAGGCTACATTCCATATTTCACCAATCTTCTTCATCTTTCCTTTAACCAACATAGACTGGATGTCATTTGGATCAGAAGATTCAGATCCATGCAAAGATTCTTTTTCCTTCTCTGCAGTGATATCTTTAGTTATAGCTTTTCTTTTCTTCGACTTTGGAGGAGAATCACTAATGACAACTTCCAATTCTCCTTTACCGGAGGATGAACCTACTTCAAATTGACTCGGTGCAAACATACCGAAGCATAGATTTGTTCTCAGGGATGTGAAATATGATTTGCACACACTTACTTTATCTGCCAATGATTCCAGGTATCTATAGACTTGTTTCCCAATAGGAATTATACCAGATTCCCACACAACATTTTCTTTTCCTAGTAGAGAGCTCAAAAAGTAAAATACCAAGCACACAAGCAAAGATCCAAACCGAAAGGGATAACTCTCAACCACCGAAATTCAGAAATTTTTAGATAGATTTTCAAGTAGTAAGCTACACAAATCAAACTACCTGTTTTATTTAACCATCATATGTGCAATATAAACTGCAATAGCCAATGTCGAGCCTTCACGATTTCTAAAAAATATTTTGTAAGAAACACCATACGAAACATACCTTACAGCCAAATCTACAAGAGTGTTTATCAATAGAGCCCAAGGGTCTTTGTTAGTGCCAGTAAGATCCTCCACATCCTTATATTTCACAGTTTTCTTTCTAGGAAGATCCCTAATGCTGCATAAGCCAGTAATCGCTTTGATCGCTTCCTTCGTAATTAGGTAGGGTTTGTCCAATACAATGTTGCCGTTCTTGAAACAATTCAATAAGAACAAAATAAAATTTTATCAGTAAACCACAAATTATTCCCACAAGTCCATACCTAGGGTTTTTATGCTTTGTAATTCATTTTCCTTCAACCCTAGCTCCATTTCTTTCATCTTTCTATGATCGAATTCTTCCAATTCAACTCCTTTTAGCTTTAGTGGAATGTCGCCACTCGATCCTTTGTCCATTGCCATGCTTTCTTAAATTCATTAGAGATTAATCGAAAACTTCTTCAATTTGCTTCTTCCCTTTTTGCACACAGAGAAATGATTCCTGATTACCTGTGACAATTTCTTCAAATTCCCTTTAGAATTGTTTCAAACTGCTTCAAGATCACTTCGAGATCGCTCCAAGGCACTCTACAAAATCTTCAAATGCTCGACTGATCAAAAAGACTTACAAATTTCACCTTATACACCATCAATTTTCCCTAGGACACATTAAATGTGACAAATATCAAAAAGCTGCTAAAAACATTTTTCTCAATACAGAAAACCCTAATTCGGTCTGCAAATTATCATGCCAACATGTTTTCTTCCAGTTCCTTTTCCAAAACCTCTTATTCTCCATTCTTCACATTTTATCCTCGTGCTAGCCTCTGACATGCCATTTATTAGAGGGTTTTTATAATTTTCTGATAATGCTCCCCCTAGGACCATGCTAGGTCTAATTCCCGAATAAATCGTCTGTACTAGATGAGGGCACAAACACATCAACAGTTTCAAGTTTTTCTTCTTCTTTCTTCTTCCATATCTTATTCATTTCTTGCTTCATCTCTTCTTTGTCGATCCTTACCGGATCATTCTTCTCTACCAAAGCAGATTGCGTTCCTTTCTTACTTCTGCAAACCTTTGAGATATGTCCTAGTTTATTGCAATTATAGCATACGACACTTTTCTGATTAGTCTGACCTCCATTACTTCTCGATCTACATTGATTTGCTCTGTGTCCAAATTTGTTACAGGTATAGCAATAGCCATTAAAGGATTGATTCAATCCGCCTCTATGAAACCTGTTCATCATTACCCAAGTGATCATTCTCACCTGAGATATGCATTTAGTAGCTTTATGTCCAACCTTCTTACATCCAAAACATTGTCCAGTGAAGGGACCAAAAAAATGGTTCTGCCTGCTCCTGCATTCTGTTGCCTTGTGACCATATTTATTATAGGAAAAACAAATACCATTGAAGGAGGGATACCTTTGTGCATTAGGCTGTCTTATAGGTGGTCTCCTTGCAAAATTTCTTGAATTTCTTTTCTGTATCCCTTTGTCTTGAGTCATTTGATTATCCTTAGAACTTTCACCCGTATCATTTCCCAAGCCAACTTTGTCCTTACTTGGTTTCTTTCCAGCAAGTAATTCTCCAAGCTTATCGGAGCTGGATCTGAAATTATTCTCACAGAGTTTTTCATTTTTCGGTTCTACTCTCAAGTTTACTACCTCGTGTTCAAGTTTAGAGCATTCATCAGACTTATTCTGTACCATTGTATTTAGACATTCTTCAATCCTCTTCTTCTATTCTACAATCAATTTTAGTCCAATTATCTCTTGTTTCAGCTACTCACTTACTTCTTTATGTATTTCCTTGAATTTCTTCAATTGTTCTTTCAGTTTTTGGACACATTCATTTGCTTCATCAAGATTCTCTTTCAAATCTCTATTTTCTCTTTCCATTTTGTTAAGATCTTCAAGAGCAGTCTGAAGCTCTCCTTTATCATCCATCTAATCAACCTTCAAGATCCTCCTCAAGTGGTTAAGCTCCTCACCAAGGAACCAGAGCTCTGATACCAAATTTTAAAAAGGCGCAGGACAACTGAGAGGGAGGGGGGTGAATCAATTGTCACAAAATTCAAACTTAAAACTTCAATACTTATCAATTCCACAACCACACTAATCTGTTATTAAGTATGAGCATGAAACACAAGTAACAAAAAGTAAATCAACACAATGAACACCAAATTTTTTACGGGAAAACCCAATGAGGGAAAACCACGGTGAGGATTAACTCACAATATAAAGTAGTTTCAAAACTGAATATATAAGGCTTATTGCCAAGGTCTCATTGCCTTGAAAAAGGACTCACTGTCTGGATACAAAAGCTCACTACTTACAAGCGAGGCTCACTGCCTACAAAAATATTCACAAAACAAAATTGGGCTTCACAACCAAAATGAACTGAGAATGATGCACCTAACAAGTGCTGATGCAGTTCCGGTGATGCTCAATAGATTGACTTGACACACTTCATCATTTTCTCTCTTCTTCACTTTCACATTCACTATTGCTTCATCGATCACACACACATTCACACACACTTACATATATTCACTCACACTTCTTCTAAAACTATCCAACATATATATACTCGATCTACTCGGAAGCATCAATTAGGTTGGCCTAACAAGATGCACTTCTTTACTTACCAAAAAATACCAATTTGTTGGCTTCAAGCAATCACAGAATCTTTCAAAAAGACAATTCAAATGCTTAATACACTACATCATGTCGGCATAGACCTAAGATAGGTCACACATATATCCGCATAACAAAATTAATTCACCATATTATAACTAGTCCAAGAAGTCATCCGGGAATATACTTCATTGCAAAAAGTGATCAACAGAATAATGCCAATCCGCCGCACAAGCATCGGAGCACACAAAATTTTGAACAACCATGCCTTCAGCAACCATATACCATTTCCCAAAACTGTAAGTAGTAACTATCAATTGTGGAGGATTGCAGACTAGAATACTGGATAGTACAACTCGAATACTGGTTTAGATACCAAACCAAAATATCGGATCAAACACTGACTTAGACTTGTAACCACAACATGGTGACATCAATGACAACACAAAACTGTAGAGATAATTCTTCTTCATTTTTCCAACAATGTCTTGTGTAATTCCAAACTAGCTCAAGGCAGAAAATCCATGTAGCCTATACCACATGATTTCCAAATGCCTTAGCTCACAACTCATACCTCCAATTAAATCCACCTTTGAAAAAAATACACACATATATATACAATATAGATAGACAAATTTAAGGGAATACACATACTCAAAACAAAACACAATCAAATAATAATAAGACAAGCACAAAGAAGGATAAACAACCTATGAAAAGAAAACTAACTCTAGATGTTATAGGACCATAGTTCAAGATCCCTAGATGTGTCCCAATCACACTGAGATTTATTTTCCAATTGCATAGTGTACCAACTTACCAATGAACTCCCATAAGAAAGAAGGAAAACTATACCACCCATAGAATGCACTACCTTAACATGTAGAATACTATGCATACTACAAATAAAGCCATAGGTCTTGATATCAGAGAATCTCCTAGCTCTAGTGATGTGATTTGCGGTAAATGCATAAATAATTTGTGGACCTTTAGTTATCTAGAGCACTAAGGGCTTAGTGGGGTGTGGTAAGCAATTTAATAAGAAGAGCAAGCTAAACTTCTCTGGCCAACCTATCTTAAGGGGAAAATGATCTCTTAGGTGTTGGACACGAAGTACAAAAGATGATACTCAAGGATATATCCATCCATGATCTAACCTCTACTTGAAGGTTCATCTAGATACCCCAAAGATACATGGAACAAGGTGTTTAGATGTAATGGTAGCATCAAGAGAAATTCTCAAAAACTTACAAATAGTATTGTAACTCATACTCAGGTGTAGTTGTAACATGGGGATTGAATTCTCAACTAGGCTCACACACACTACCACCTAGTATGTTAAAAAAAACTTAGGTGTTGTAGAAGCTCGAGATTAACTCCCCATGATTTATTTACTCACAAATCACCTAACACAACACATATATCCAAATTCACCAATGATATAGTCTTTACCAAAATGGAGTTGGGGAGTAAAAACAAGATAATAATGGAAGTAAAAAAAATCCAAACATGACATAATTATTACACCTAGATCCATTAAGTGACTCAAATACAAGATCAATTTACTCCTAATGAGTGACTAGTTCAATAAATTCCCAATATTGAAACACCAAGGAACTCAAACATGTAGTCATACATTGAAACAAATCAATTCTACCAAGGAAACACTTTCAAATTCACAATAAACACTACATGCCATTGTACTTAGGTGTATAAGTAGCACATGGAGAATGGTCCAACTCATGCTTCCACCTTTACAACTAGTACCTACAAAACACTTTGACATACTAACAAATACAAACTCACCAAACCATGTTAGGAGTAACAGGAATTTCATCCTAGCAATTCATACTAGATTGCACACATTACTTTTAATACCAAAGAAGCACATATCTAATGATTACAAGATCTTAGGCCATGAAAGAAAATATATGACCTTTCTAGAAAGGCAAACAAGACCTTCACATAATCATTTTTCAACTTAATTTTCTAAGTCTCCCTTAAATTTAGTTTGGTAAGTTTAACTTTCTACATTCTTGAAACAAAGGCTACCTAAATTAAAAATTACTTGAAAATATACGTTGTAGAGCTCCTATAAGCATGGGAAACCTTGTATAGTATGATAAAAAAATAAGCATAAAAGTTATTATTTATACCAAATGGAACAACAAAAAGTATACTAAAGAAAAATAACATCAAATGCCTTGGATCATCAAAGGACTATTCCACAGGAGGAACTACCCATTGTAACAATTTTTTTTCTAAAAATGCTCTTCCATTTAGCTCATAAATGTTGTCATTGAAGAATGTAGTGGAAGATGAAAACCACATACTTGAATGCATCTTGAATGTGGACATATGCTCATTGAATTCCTAAAAATGCTTCAATTTTTATGTGTTTTAGCTTATGAAGGCATTAATGATCACTCAATTGTTCTCGCTACAAAGGGAAGTCTCAAAATATAGTGCCAAGCTCATGATCTTAGCCATTGATTGCAAAAATGATTGGACATCTCATACAATTAGCTTATGATATCCTACAAAACTTGTTCATGGAGTTGAGTGGACCCTTGGATTATCCAACACATAATTGATTGCATGGCTACACATTGCACACAATTATGAATGATTTCACCCAAGAAGATGTTTGAGTGATAGGCTTGAGATTGCCTTTGTTGAGCTAGCCACTTCAACCAATGGTGCAATGCTAGATTGAAAACAATAAGATTGAGCTCAAAGGAGTGTCTTGGCCACACAATGAGAGGACATGGTCCTTGATCTAATAGTTGGTGCATTTTTCCCATTTGAAAATAAAATACATGCCTTAGATAATCATTGCCAATCATTAAGGTCCATTACTAATAAAAGAAAAATGCTAGCCAATGGCACAACTTGAGAACTCTGTGATGAGTGCATGAAATGACACTTTAATTAATCCTTTTTCATGTTTTTAAAGACTTTATTATATATTAATTAACTATGTTGGCAGTAGACTATATGCTTGAATATTTTCTTGATTTTGCCTTATATCTAATTGGAGTATATATGAGAAATGATATTTTGCATTAAATTTCTTGCTTTTGAATGATGGTTAATGATGAAATGGTTATGAAAGTTGAGATCCTTTGCTACCTTGATTGAATCCTATCTTTGAGGATTTTGTTCGGTTGATTAAGTGTTGATGTTATGAGGTGGACATGTTAAACTTCCTGTGTAACGAACTTGAAATCTGTCTTGCTTCTGATCACTCTAGCTGGCTCTTGATGAATGTTTCTGAATTGACTTCTTTAGTCAATTTGAGAACTTCCTGTTTAACTATTTTCATGTGGCAGATTTCTTTATGGCATTTTCAGTTCTTTTTAAGTTTAGTTGTTACCGTTTTGCATCTTGGCAGGCTACGCCAATTTTTGTATTCAAATAGGTGGATATTCTTATAAATATCCATCCTTACTTTTAGTTTGGGAGTTAGTTAATATTTCACTTTAGCATTGTAATGTGGATTATCTGCACTTTTGTACTACTCGCCTATTTTGGCCAATTGGAATGAAAATAAGGAGTTGATTTGGATCTCAGTGTTTAAGTCCCACTAGAGGAAGAGCAGGGCCTACTCAACCAAAGGAGGTGACTTGTGTTATGTTCTTTGATTCAATTGATTTTTGCATTGTTCATCTCAATTGGAAAGTAGGAATAATGACCTCTGTTAATCATTGTTAGTGAATGTGAATGCTTATATTCTTAGATTAAATTCATTGAGTCCTTAGAATAATTCATTATGCTTTATTGTAGATTTATATTCACTCATTTGCTGTAGATTTAATTGCTGTTCATAGAATTAGATTGATTGGTTATTTTAAAATGCATGTAGTTTTAATGGAAGAGACAATGATGACTTATGGAAAGATGAAACTAAAGCTTGTTTGGAATTTGTTCATGGAAGTTAGTGTTATTGCTTTCTAGATTAATGTTTATTTTCTGCAAATGTAATTAGTTCCTTTTCTGCAAACGTAAATAGATTTCCTTTCCAAGTACATTTCAATTCTAAGTTTTTAGATTAAGAATAGATTCGGTTTTTAGCTTAATTCTTCCATGGATAAATTGCAATTAAGTCAAGTGAAGTCTGAACTGAGTTATTAGAGTCTGAACAATTGTTAGTTAAGAGATGAATTAGAATTAGTTTGGAACTTGTTAAGATCGGCTTCTGAGAGCTCCTAAAAGCTCTTGACGAAGCTAAATTGTGACCAAAAGTCATTGTTTACAGTGCAAAACCCTCAAATTCATAAAAGCACCCTTATCGCATACAACTCTAAGACACACCCGGTTCAATAATTGATAAATTAAATGATGCAAGAAGTGACATCAACGACCTTGCACATCATTTTTGGTGCCGTTTCTGGGGAAATAAAAGATCTAGCTATTTAAATTTGAAGCCTTAGTGTTGATAAGGAAGATAGTTTAGATTCTGGATGAGACGATCTAGAGACGATCTAGGAAGATTCCTTCCACGAAATATTAATCTTGATCAAGAACAAGAAGTTCAACAATATTAGATTGAAGATCAACAAGTGAATCAGGAACAACATTAAGAAGAAATGGGTGATCAATTGGGTAATGATCCTCCACAAAACAATAGGACCTTTTCCTATCCTATTAATTTGAATGTACGAAATAATGAGCCTCCTATGAAAAACATTTCACCTTCTGTATTACCTACCTTTAGAGGAAAAACTTCTAAGGATCTTGACTAGTTTCTCTTTGAGTTTAAGGTTTTATGTCAGACCTATGACTATACAACTGATAACCAAAAGTTTAAACTATTTCCCTCTACATTGAAAGAGTTAGCTTTTACGTCAGTTCATGGGTTTAGGTGCAGGAACAATCTCAACTTGGCAGGAAATGGAAGTTGAATTTTTGGATAAATATCAAGATTATTGTCGAGTAAGAGATAGGAAAGAGGAATTGTTTCGAATGAGACAATTGGAAGATGAAATCCTAGAAGATTATGCTGATAGATTTCAGTTTGTGCATAACAGGAGTGGTAATGGTTTAGATAATGAAATTAGTAAGACAATTTTTCTGAAAGGAATTGATGATGAATCTAGAGAATCTTTGAATCTTATTGGAAAAGGAGACATCAATAAAATTTCCTTGGAAGAAATTATTGAGATATGTAGAAACAACTCTAGGACTAGAGTAGGGACTAGAAACTCCCAAAGAAACAAAGTTCTTACTCCTGATGTATCTCAAGTCATGGAAAAAATTGCAAATTTGAAAAACTGATTTGGTCCTTCATCTTAACATGTAAGGAGATAAAAATACCACTGAACCCTTATTCATTTATTGTTCCAAATGTAGAGGTAAACATATTTTAAGAGAATGCCCGTTAAATCAAGTTGATCTCTACGAAATTTGTGAAAAATGCCATGCAACAAGTTCTTGTAACCTCTTACTTGGGATTAAGAATCATTTGAAGAAACAACCTGAAGTAGAGGAAGAACTTAACTATGTTGGACAAAGACCTCATAATGCATGATATAATTCTAATCAAGGGAAATATGGTCCTAGAGCTAATTGGAATCAAAATCCTTGGCCAAATGCAAACCAATGGACTCCTCCTTACCAAGCACAACCACCACCTACATTTTGGGGTCAACCTTAATGGATGAATCCTCAATGGAATCAACCACAATGGCAACCAAATCAGTCTTAGTGGTAGCAAAATCAAACACAATTTCAACCATGGAAAAATTAGGGACCAAGGCATCCTTGGGGACAATAATCTCCATTGATCATTTGTCCTAATTCTCCTAATGAACAAGTAAACCAGCCTCAATTACCAGCAGAACTTCTTTAAACCCGAAAAACAATCGTAATGATGCTAATCCTCCTACTTTGAATGTGATAGATGCCAATGATATTCAGTTGAGGAACCAAAATGTTCCATTCATACCAAACATTAAAGATTAGGGAAGTGAGGAAGAAAAAAATTATTCAAAGGAAGATCAAAACTCTGATGATGAACAAAAGGTTAGGCAAGCACCTTATCCTGAACGTTTAAAAATAGAACAAGTAGCTTTCGACAAATCTCAACCAAACTATATGAATGTGGTAGATTCTCAACTTCTCTATGAACTGAAAAAGATCAATATTGTGATTAAAGACATGCCAGAAATAAATCAGTTGGTTAAATCCATTTGTATGATAATGCCAGGTAGGAAGAAGAAATTACCTCCTACAATTCAGGTAGGGACTAAACTTATTGATGTTTTATCAGGAAGATTACTACCTCAGAAATATAATGATCCTGGTAGTCTTGTGATAACTTTAAGTATTGGAGGAATTGAGATAACCAATGTACTAATTGATTTAGGAGCAGCTATCAATGCCATCATATTAGACACTGTTGAATTATTGGGTATGACAACTATTCAACCCACAACAATTGTTTTGAGTTGGAAGATCAATCTATTGCTAAACCTAAAGGTGTTATTGAAGTTATTATGGTTACTATTGATACATGGGATTATCCAGTTGAATTTTTAGTTCTCAAAGATAGAAAGAGAAATTCTGGTTATCCAATCATTTTAGGTAGACCATGGTTAGCTACTACAACAACATTGATAGATTACAGATCAGGAAGTATGATAATTTTTAATGGTAAAAAATAGAAGGAATTGTCACTTTTTCCTCCTGCTCAACCATCATTTCAACCAAATAATCAACTTTGGGTTGATGAGGATATGAATTCAGAAAGAGATGGTGTTGTGGAACTTGCCATGGTTACCTTGGTAGAACATATTGAAGAATATGAGGAACAAGATCTTAATTATGCAAAAATCTATCATTGAAAAGAGAAAAATTGTCAAGTGCATCAACAAAATTCATACCTGTCCCTTAAATACACTTGCTGGACATCCATCTGATTCTAAGAATAAGACCAAAGAAATAACAGTAGTAGGGGATAAGCCTCTTTTCATTAATTCAAGTTTGTCTTCTTCCCAAGAAAAGGAATTGAAGCAGACTTTGGAAAATCATTCTAAAGCATTTTCTTGGCAATATAAAGACATGAGAGGAATTCACCCTTCTATTTGTACTCATCATATTTATACTGAAGATGGAAAACTAGTAAGGCAAGGTCAAAGAAGGATCAATCCTGCTCTACGGGATATTGTGAAGCAAGAGATAGAAAAATTATTTAAAGTAGGGTTTATTTATCCAATATTTGATAGTCAATGGGTTTCTCCATTGGTTATTGTTCCTAAGAAAAATGGGCTACAGATAATTAAACAAAAGCCACTAAAAAAGATCATTTTCCTTTGCCATTTATTGATCAAGTACTAGATAACCTAGATGGTAGTAGTTATTTCTCCTTCTTAGATGGCTTTAGTGGTTATAATAAGATTCAAGTGGATCCTAAAGACCAGTATAAGACTACATTTGCATTTCCTTGGGGAACATATACTTATACAGTATTACCATTTGGACTGTGTAATGCACCAACAACTTTTCAAAGGGCTGTCCTAGCAATTTTTGTAGATTTGACGACTACCTCATGTGTGGAAGTTTATATGGATGACTTCATAGTTCATGCAAAAAAATTTGAGGAAGCACTTGAGAGCTTGAATAAAGTGTTGCAAAGATGTAAGGATATTAGGTTGTCTTTAAAACACGAAAAGAGTTCCCTCATGATGACATAAGGTATTGTTCTGGGACATCACATTTCAAAATCTTGAGGGGATAAAAGTTGACCCCAAGAAAATTGAAGTCATTCAAAAGATCAAAATCTCTACAAGTCAAACTGAAGTTCGTAGTTTTCTTGGGCATGCTAGTTACTACAAAATATTTATTGAAGGGTTTAGTAAAATTGTTGAACCTTTATTTACATTGCTCAAGAAAGATGTAGAGTTTCTTTGGACAAATGATTGTAAAAAATTGTTTGAGATAATTAAAAAAGCCTTAACTACTTCTCCAATTATCAAATGACCTATTTGGGGAGTTCCATTTCATGTACATGTTGATGCATCTAACTTTGCTATTGGTGCAATATTGGGACAAAAAGATGAAAATGAAGCAATGCATGCTATCTACTATATCAGTAAAAATTTGAATCTTGCTGAAAGGAACTACACAACAACTGAGAAAGAGTTCTTAGTAGTAATATATGCAATCAATAAATTTAGGCATTACATTATTGGTTACAAGGTATTTATTCATACATAACATGCTACTATTAGATATTTGATGAATAAAGCTGTAGTGGGTGGACAAATTATAAGATGACTATTGTTGTTGCAGGAATTTGATGTAACAATTGTAGATAAACCTGGTAAAGATAACGTTGTTGCTGACTTCCTTTCTAGAATTGTTTTGTAGGGTGATCAAGAGCCAATAGATGACACATTTCCAAATGAGCTCTTGTTTGCAATATCAATTCATCCACCATGGTTTGCTGATCTTGCGAA
Organism: Sequoia sempervirens; assembly: GCA_007258455.2. Classification (NCBI taxonomy): domain Eukaryota; kingdom Viridiplantae; phylum Streptophyta; class Pinopsida; order Cupressales; family Cupressaceae; genus Sequoia; species Sequoia sempervirens. Next base: position 50,821 of record VDFB02176067.1, on the reverse strand, counting down.
TTATCTTGTAACAGGGAAAATTTTAAATTATTTCAATCCTAAATAGAAAAGAAGATTAATTCGTGAAAGTTCTAGGTTTCAATGGATAAATGGTTTACTATTTAAAATGTGTCTTGACCATGTTCTTCATAGATGTGTTGTTGAAATAGACGTTTATGATGTCATACATGCTTTCCATCATTAGCCAGAAGGAGGACATTATTCAGTAGTCAGAACTGTTCATAAGATCTTAGGAGCTGGTTATTTTTGGCCATCTATGGCAAAGGATGTTTCATTCTTTGTTAGGCATTGTGATGAATGTTAGCGCATGGGAAGACCTACACCAACAATGGAGATGCCATTACAACCTCAAATAGCTTTGGAACCATTTGAAAAATGGGGAATTGATTTTGAGGGACCTGTTGATCCACCTTCTAGAGGGAAACAATATATCTTAGTTTGCACAGACTATGTCACAAAATGGGCTGAAGTGAAAGATTTACCAATAGCAAGAGAAGAAAAAGTAGCTGATTTTCTGTACAAACATATTTTGCAGAGATTTGGTACACCAAGAGAGAGTTTCAGACCAAGGGCCATAATTTGTGTCTACTATGATGGAAGCATTTATGCAAAGATACTAGATGATACATAGAAAATCAACTCCATATCATCCTTAGGTGAATGGACAAGTAGAGGTTACTGATCGAGAATTGGAGAATATCTTGACAAAAATTGTTTCATTGAGGAAAACAGACTGGGAAGAAAGGTTAGATGAAGCAGTCTGGGCATACAATACAACTTGGAAGACAACTACTAGATTCTCTCCATATGAATTAGTATTTGGAAAAAATCTAGTAATGCCTATTGAATTTGAATTGCAGACATTGAAAACAACATTGGAGGTTGGTATTGACTTTCCTGAATCAGAAAATAATAGAATTCTATAGTTGAATCGACTAGATGAGATGAGAATGGAAGCTCTTCAACATACTGAAATAATTCAAAAGTAGAGAAAGGAATGACATGATACAAATATTGTGACAAGACAATTTAAGGGAGATTGGGTACTGTTATTTGACTCCAGTTTTCAAGAGTTCAGAGGAAAATTTCATACAAGATGGCTGGGACCCTATGAAATTGATGAAGTTTTTTAAAATGGAGTTGTTCAATTGATACCAATAGATGGATAAAGAAGGATCATGTTTTTTAACAGTCATCATTTGAAGATGTATCAAAAACCTACATCAAAAGAGGAATTTGGAGCACAATTGCAAAATGGAGTTGAACATTTTCTGATGGAAAATATTCCATCCATAGGAGAATGTACTCTTGGATAGTCTTTTGAAAAGGTATGAATAAAGGAGGTATAAATAAAAAATGTCGGTTTAGCTTCTGAATAAAGGAGATAGATTGAAAACTAGAAATGGTGGTTTATCTCTTGGAAAAAATGAAAAAATAAAAAAAAAGAAGAAAAAAAAGAAAAAAAAGGATGGCTAAAAACCTGAAATGGTGGTCTCTTGATGACTCCTGATGACTTCTGACATTCCCAAGGTTCTCTATAACAAATGCTCTTGTTAATTTCAAGCTCTTTTTGATTAACTCGTTGGAAATTTTTCCAGTTGAGTTAATTCACATGCTCTGATTAATTCTTGCATTTAATGAAAGGTACACATTTATTGTGGTTGTCATTTTCAAAATATTACTTTCTAATTTAGTTAATATGATGTGAGGTTAAATAAATGTTTTGAGCATAGAAATCTCTTCCGTAGTTATTAATGTTATAATAAATAAGTCTTAATCATTTCAAAATCTGGTGGAGATATAAGGATTTGATATTGAGGTGACTGTTGCAATAAATGTAAGTAATAAGAGAGATTTCATATCAATTTAGAATGTGTATACTGATGTCAGCATCGTCGCCAACCATCTGAGTCATAATTCAAAAGTATTGGTTGATACATGTGAAACGTTCACAAGGAATGAGATGGAGTAAATGCTCAATGTCTTGACACATTGTGTAGTTTTTTTTGAAAAGTGCTGTATCTGTGAAAAGGAACATTCATTTTCATTTCACTAAAAGAAAGTTGCATCTGCCATTTTCTCTGGAAAAATTGCAGAAGTAAGAAAAAATGGGGCAAAAAAGGAATTCAGAGCCAGAGAACTTCATTTTGGATCATGAAATAAAGAGATTGATGAGAGAGGCAATGTGGCTTGAGTTCATACAAATGTATGAAGGATTCAAGCTTGATTTGGTTGAAGAGTTTGTTATGAACTTTCATGTGAATGTCACTAGGGTAAGAGGGGAAGTAATTGAAGTTAGCCCTACTGTTATTAGTGAACTCTCTGGTATTCCAGCTGAAGGTGAGCCAGTAAACAAAGAACATGTGGGTTTTGAGGAATTGGTGCCTGCATTCCATGATGAATCAGGAAGGAGGCCAAAAATTCAATGGCATAAGGGTAGCCAAAAGGGAGTTGCTCGCAGTAGTCTGGAAGAACCATGAAGACAACCGTAACATGGTTAATGCAAAATTTCACTTACGAGGGGAAGTACAACACAATTTTAGGGCCTAGAATGCAAATGCTCACACATTTGATGTATGGAAACACTAGACCTTCTGCAAGGATTAATCTTCCCGCCTTTCTATTCACACAAATATCTTCTATGGTAGCTAGGGTAAAATCTAGAGGTGTGTCATCCATTAGATATCATAGCTTGATTCATTTAATTATCAAACATCATTTCATGAAGAAAGAGTCTGGAAAAGAGGGGTGGTTGCAATTTTTGTCAACCCCCATTTCTAAAATTGGAAAGAAATCTAAAAAGTGACCCACTGTGAAAATGTTGAAAATTGAAAAAGAGGAAGCTTCCGAAAAAGGACATAAAAAGGGAAAAGGGCCTTATAGTAGGCTAATGCACAAGCATTAGCCCAAATAGAGGAAACAACAAAGCTCAATGCTATAGAAATAGAGAGATTGAAAGCTAAATTGCAACAGAAAGAGGAGTTGTAACAACAGTCAAGTAGATTGCATTATCTTGAAGCTTCTTCATCAAATCCAAGAAGATGCATCTCCCTTACAACACTCAAGCTTAAGCATGAGAATAACTAGTTGAAGAGGCAAAATCAGCAGCTAGAAAAAGAGAGAGATGAGGCAAATGAAAGATCACAAGTGGTAGAGCTGTCCTCAACAATGTTATCAATGAGGAAACCTTCAGAATTATATGCATTATTCTTGAGGGAAAGGTTTTTACAATGGAAAATTAATCAGTTGGTTTTGAAAAGAAAGACAGATTATGATGATGACTGGGAATTTCTTGAGGATTTCTACAATAGCCATCCTACCATTCAAAACCAGATGTGCGAATACTTTTAGCATGGCTTTATTCTTGGTAATTTTCCATAGTCTTTTCTAAATGTTTACATTGGGGAGTTGCAAATTAGGTCTTTTGTGTCTATATTACAGAACCAAGTTGAGTGGGATAACAAGACAAACTAGTACAAAAAGGAACAATTGAAATTGGGCATTCCAATGAGGAATGAAACATCTTGGTCTATGTCTTTCAGAGCTGCGTTTAGATACTTTGCATTGAGAGATAATGTGGCACCGGTCTATAGAAGGAATTTGACTGAAAGCATTATAGTTTTTAAAAGAGTTCAAGAAAGTCTCCCACATAGAGCCTTGACTGCAACAAGAGAAAGATACAACATTCTGACATCACTAAGAAGGAGAGAACCAATCTCTCCAAGAAATATCACTTGGAGTCTCACAAGAGTGAGATCCTTGATACAGGTCATTGAGGAGTAGAATACAAATTGGGTAGGAATGAGGTTCAAACCTCCATTTCTCATAGCACTTGCACCTACATTGAATGCTCCACCATAATTTATTTGGAGAAAATTTGAGAGATTGGTTGAGGACAATTGAAGAACAAAATGGATATGCTCATCGGAGAACATTCTTGCAGTATGTGACTTATTGTGGTGATTTAGTTGTCTGGTTGGAAGGCAGAAACAAGGATTTTCTAGATCCTCAACCATGAGGACATGGTTGACAACATAAGGGGGAGAAATGATGAGTGCATGAAATGACACTTTAATTAATCCCATTTTATGTTTTTAAAGACTTTATTATATATTAATTAACTATGCTAGCGGTAGACTATATGCTTTTAATGTTTGCTTGATTTTGCCTTATATTTAACTAATTGGAGTATATATGAGAAATGATATTTTGCATTAAATGTCTTGCTTTTGAATGATGATTAATGATGAAATGGTTATGCAAGTTGAGATCTTTTGCTGCCTTGATTGAATCCTATCTTTGAGGATTCTGTTTGGTTGATTAAGTGTTGATGTTATGAGGTGGACATGTTAAACTTTCTGTTTAACGAACTTGAAATCTATCTTGCTCCTGATTGCTCCAGCTGGCTCCTGATGAATGTTTTTGAATTGACTTCTTCAGTCAGTTTGAGAACTTCCTGTTCAGCTATTTTCATGTGGCAATTTCTTTATGGCACTTTCAGTTCTATTTAAGTTTAGTTGTTACCATTTTGCATCTTGGTGGGCTACACCAGTTTTTGTATTCAAACAGGTGGATATTCTTATAAATATCCATCCTTACTTTTAGTTTGGGAGTTAGTTAATATTTCACTTTAGCATTGTAATGTGGATTATCTGCACTTTTGTACTACTCGCCTATTTTGGCCAATTGGAATGAAAATAAGGAGTTGATTTGAATGTCAGTGTTTAAGTCCCACCAGAGGAAGAGGAGGGCCTACTTAACCAAAGGAGGTGACTTGTGTTATGTTCTTTGATTCAGTTGATTTTTGCATTGTTCATCTTAATTGGAAAGTAGGAATAATGATCTATGTTAATCATTGTTAGTGAATGTGAATGCTTATATTCTTAGATTAAATTCATCGAGTCCTTAGAATAATTCATTATGCTTTATTGTAGATTTATATTCACTCATTTGTTGTAGATTTAATTGTTGTTCATAGAATTAGATTGATTGGTTATTTTAAAATGCATGTAGTTTTAATGGAAGAGACAATGATGACTTATAGAAAGATGAAACAAAAGATTGTTTAGAATTTGTTCATGGAAGTTATATTGCTTTCTAGATTAATGTTTATTTTCTGCAAACGTAATTAGTTCCTTTTCTGCAAACATAAATAGATTTCCTTTCCAAGTACATTTCAATTCTAAGTTTTTAGATTAAGAATAGATTCAGTTTTTAGCTTAATTCTTCCATGGATAAATTGTAATTAAGTCAAGTGAAGTTTGAACTGAGTTATTCGAGTCTGAACAATCGTTAGTTAAGAGATAAATTAGGATTAAGTCTTTAGAATTAGTTCAGAACCTGTTGTTAAGATCGGCTCTTGAGAGCTCTTGAGAGCTCCTAACAGACCTAATCTGTGACCAAAAGTCACTGAACATTATAGTGCAAAGCCCCCCAATTCATAGAAACATCCTTATCACATATAGCTCTAAGACACACCTAGTTCGATAATTGATAAATTAAATGATGCAAGAAGTGACATCAACAACCTTGCACATCACTCTGCAAGCTTTTAAAACCTTGAGGAGTTATGGGGGTTGCCATGCATTAATTGCTTATATTATTGTTCATTTTTTAATGCCTTTGACATTCACACTTGTTTATTTTGTAATTATAGATTTAGTCTTGATGATCATTTTACTTTATTCTTTTTTTGTTGAGGTGTTTTCAAAATAATCTTGTATTGGCATCTAGATTTTAATTGTATATATTGCATGATGCATGTGCTATACTCCTATTTAGATCTATTTTTTTATATTTTACTTTATCTTCGTGGATAAAGTAATATATCTAGAATGCCGAAACACACACATACATATATTAATGTGTTGGAATTCTAGATGTTTAGTGATTATCATATTCCCATGTTTGGATGATGTTCATTGATGTTGAGCTATTTTGGATTTGTTGATTATATTATTTATGTGATTTTGTACTATGTTGGGTGATTTTTTTTATTGCTTTAGCTATTATATATGGTGTAGGTATGCTTGATGTATGAATTGAATGTGTAAGTATAGGGTTATTTCCTCACTTGAGTATATGGATCTAGGTTATTTCTCCAATGGTGGTTGTATCAAAGATGTCGCATTGGGGCTAACATGTTTGCTCACCCCTATCATACTCCAATCAAGTGCGAGATGTGTCTTATGAGACCTTGAGTTGATTTGGTTCCAAATTGATGGTGATTTCAGAGTTCGCTTGTGTTTCGTGATTGCAATTGTGATTGCTTACTTCCTAGTTGTGTTTTATTAAATTTTGATAAATAAATCTTTGTATGGTAATGATGTATGATGCATTTTGGGAATCAAGAAATTGAAAAGAGAAAAGGGAGAATTTTAGTTAGGTTTAATTAGTTAAATATTCTTGTTTATAAGTTCACTTCAATTATTTATTAATTCAAGAATTAAATAGTCTATTTGGAAAATTGGAAATAAAAGGGTAGAAATAAAATATAAAATTGAAAAATAAAAATAAAAATAGAAAATAAAGGGGAAGGATATTTTTCCAAATTATTCACATATTTTCAAAATTACTTTCTCAAAGAATTCCGCTTCCTCTCATTTGGAAAATCCATGAAATTACTTGATTGAGGACTCATTAGGACTTGGAGTGGATTGCAAATTGAAAGAATTGGAGGCGTGTATGGATTTTTTGTGGAATCACCTCTCAAAATAGAATTGTTGCATGAAAATTAACCAATTTGTGTGCTCCAAATTGATGGCAATTCTCCCCTTTTCTCTTGATTTTTAAATTCTTCTAACTCATGGATGCCATGAATACTTAAGTTGTAGCATATGGTTTTAGTTTCAATTTAAATTTATTGTAATTTGTTGAAAAAAAGTGTGTGAATTTTTAAAATGTCTATTTTACAGTCCTTACTATGGAAATTTCTTTAGGAAATTGGAAAATGTGAATTTTAGTGAAAAAAAGTCATTGTGCATGTATGAATTAAAAGAGTATTTTCATTTTTTTCATTTTTTATTTAAAAAATAAAACTTTCATGCATTTAACAATGAAGAATTTAGGAACTTCCTAGTTTTCCATGTGTATTTTTTGTTTCAGAATTTAGAGTACTTTCAAAAGAATTAGAATGAGACCAAATAGGTCTTATTATTTTTTGTGTGGAATCTTTTGGGAACATGTTCAAATTGTTATCCCACTTTTGTTGTATCATTTTCTAGGCCACATTTGATTAGTGAAATAAGGCGTGAGTAACCTAGGATTGAGGTATGGAGGGTAGGAAGGAGTGGCTTTTGATGTTGTCCCAAATTTGAAAGTGATTTCATGGCTATGACGGGTGAAAGTTATTTAATTAAGTGATAAGTAAAGAAATTCATGGGGTAACTAAATGAACCAAGATGTGAGTTAGTGACATACTTAGAGCACTTGCATAAAATATGTATGATGCGACAAGGAAATTACACACTCCAGTATAGTTAGTGGATACTTAAGTACCTCCCCTCGACTTGCCATAAGAATTGACTAAAGTCCACAAGGCCATACCTTCATGCCTTGCGATGACACTCCTTTCCTTACTATAGTATCCTTGTCCTTGTTGTCATTGGATTTTTTCATATGATGAGAGACCCATCTTTAGCCATGCGTATGACTAGATGACCTTGGTTGCATATGTGTTAATGCTTGTTTTGTATGCATAGTGTTTGGTGTGTGTAAGCCTTAATCCATTGTTTGGTGTGAGTGTGCTCATTTCCCATGCAACAATCTCCTAGCACGGTGGGGTGGGCCTACAAATATCACATGGTTGGCTGGCGCTCAACCACCATTAGAAACTAGTAGATTTGCTATAATTTTGTAGGATCACCCACAAAATGGAAGAAGATTTCATATTATCGTTTAGTATTCATTATGGGTAAGTGCAAGAAGTTGGTTCCATGAAGAGGGGAAGTTTTAGCCAAAAAAATGCCGCAAGGAATGTGTACCTATTTTTTAAAAAAGGGTAACCATTTTAAAGTGGGTACCTTTTCTAAAAAATGAAATCCCAAGCCAATTTTTGCTTGGGTTTTAGGCTTGTGAAAGGTTTGGTAACTCGACCCTTAGCCTTTGACCTGCAACTAAGAAACTAAGACAATTTCAAGAGAAATGTCTAACTTTGGCAATATAACTAATGTTTTTTTTTTTTCAGAATTAATTTATGAAATTAAAACACATTATAGATCACGATGTCTAGTTTTCAAATATGTAATTTTTTTATGATTGGATTACGTTTTCTATTTTTAATTAATTTCTAAGCAAACTGGTCCATAAACTTGAAATATTAGGCTTTTTTTTGTTTTTTTTAATAACTTTTAATCTATTAATTTTTTTGTAAAAAAATTATATGACATCAATCTTTAGGCAATTCTTTACACAATAAAAAAATTCAAAAAAATTAGTTTAGGTCAAATTATGGTGTCCATACACTTTGGTTTTCAAAAACAACAATTAGGGCCAATAAAAAATTAATAAAAAAAATTCAAAAAAAATTTATAAAAAAATATTCTCATCAATCTCAGTTTGTTACACATCTTTCCCCAAAATTAATTAGAAAAATACTTTTATTTAGGTCAAATTATGGTGTCCGTACATGTGCATGGTATGGTAAAAAAGTCTTTTAAAAAGTGTTTTTTATACAATTCCTATTAAAAATTAATTTGTATCATGTGGGTATTAGAATAAATTGTATATTTGGAAACTAGACTCAAAATACTAAAGTTCATATTATTGACTTTTTTGAGATTTAATGTGTAAGTGCTTCAAATTTTCAGTCCAACTGTGACAAATTCTGAAAATCAAGGAAATCAATTCCACTTTTTGAGTTTTTTGTGGACCCAACTTCTTCTATCAACCCTTATATCAAAGTTATAAAATGTATAATTCATGACCTTTGATTTCCTCTTATGTAATTGTAACATTATATTGAGACCTTATAAGTGGAAGAATTATAAACCATCCACATAAGTGGTGATGATATTATTTCTTTTATTGTTATTGACATTAGTGTTGAAAATGCATGTCATTTTATATGCTTTTCATCGTTATTGTAATATAAAAAATTCAATTATGATACTATTGGAATATGTGTTGGTTTCATTGTTCTAGCACGTTGGGTTGTGTGTTAGGACCTACCATAGGGTGATTCCATTTTGGTTCCCCTTATGGTAGGGGGACAAGTGTGGAGTGTGGAGACCACTTCTCTTTGCCCCTTGTGTTCTTGGACTCATCTTGGATTCCCTTGTTGACCTTCTAGTTCTTGTAAAGTGTCTTATCTATTTGGGTGCATTCTAGAGATCAAGTGTGAATGTCCACCATGGTCTCCCAATTGTTTGTGGCTGCTTTGGAGTTTGTGTGTGTTGTAATCCTATTTTTGTGTTTTGGGAATTATCTCTAAGTATCATGGCTTAGAAATAGTCACTTGTTTAGTCTTTCGTTGAGACTATAGTGCAACAAAATGACAACATAAAAATAGGACTCTCATGTAGAAACAAGACTACAACATAAATTTAGGACTCCAGTGCAAATTTTGGACTCTAGTGCAAAAAGTGGACACCTGAGTATGGGTGCAATAGTATCCTTTTTGTGTGCTAGTTTTCTTTTGGCACACTATCATCCTTTTTACATGTACTCCTTTGGTGAACTATAATTTCCATTTTGTTAGATAATAGGTACTCTTATACATTTTTAAAGAAAAATTTGTATACAAAAGTTGTTCCCCTTGTCCTTGTGAGTCTTTTGATGTCACTTCATCAACATGTGTCATTATTTGAGAGTTATTCCATATCTACAATTGGGAAGCATGCCCTTGCACAAAAATAATTTGTTGTTGTTCTTGTCAATAGAGGGTTTTGTTGATGGTGGTTTTAGCACAACCAATTTGTTGAGTAATAATAAATCACTACTCTTCTTAAAAAGTAGGGATTCCTATTCCAAGGTTCCTTTTAGGCCAGGTCTTGATCGTGATGGATAGCTTAGTGGTTTAGGTACAAACTTGTTTAACAAGGGGTATGAGTGATTTAGATATTTTGGAAAATATACTCAAGACATGCAACATCAAATAGAAACATACATTTCTTTGAATTCAAAACCAATTGCATGCTAGTGCATAATTTCTTTAGCAAATCTATACTATTACCACACTTTTTCAAAGATTTAAAGTATTATAAAATAAAAAATTAAAATATTTAGGGTTGAGAGATAATTTTAAAGAACAAACTTAAACTAAATGAACAAAAATAAATCTCCTTCTATCTATTAATTTTGAAATGGTCAAATAAAATCACAACAACTGATACTAAAGTAATCCGTATACACTCAATCACTATTAATACACATACAATCTTCAAAGGAAATTTATAATCTCAAGATTTTTAAGCCACATCAAATCATATCACCATAAAGCATGCACAAATTTGAGACAAGACTCTATTCAATATCACAATACAACAAGATTGACTTTACCAATTTATTCAATTCAGATAAATAAAACAAATATACCATCACCAACGGCCAAAATCCATATGCATGCAACAAGCTTAATCCTTTGATATTTTATAAAATACTCACAAAGTGCATTAGGAAAATCTACACTGAAATTGTATCATTTTCTTGCAAAACAAATAGTTTATGATCCTTAGCAATTTCAAAGTATCCAAAATATATAGGAATCATGCACTCGAGATCTTGTGGATCTAAAAAAGGTTAACTGAGATTTCAAGAGGCTATCAACCCTTATTTGAAAGTATACTTAACTAAACTTAATAACTATATCCTAAATTGGAGTTTATTGAAAATCCAATGCTAGACTAAAAATTTACCATCTAGGATGTTGATTTATTACAAAATTGATCAAAAAATAATAAAGTTCAATTGATTAATCATTAATTGGAAAGCTTTTTGAAAAAGAATTAATAACTTCATTCATTGTATCCATGGGGGTGCCTTATGATACTTCAATTTTATCCTTCACAAGAATGAAAAATTCTCAACTTTTCCTGTAAGTCGTTGAAGACAACAAACTCCTCCTCTTTGCATACTATTGCACATTAAAGTATCATCCATTAGAACCCTGAATAATTTAATTGAAAAACTTAAAGCAACACCTTAATTGTGCCCTAAAGATGTTATCATATGCTCCATTACCATATAAGGCCTTCAAATCCTTAATAAAAGTCTCACTTTGTCTGGGATTGGGTCTTGGGAATACTCCTTATCACTTACCAAAAACCTTAGATATCCCAACCAATATTATCCCAAACATCTTATTGCAAAAGATAAGTCAAATTGTTTCGAATTTTCAGGTGTCAGGGTTGGGGAATGTAGCTTATTAATGATTTCTTATTAGATCACAACTATTAGGAGAGACACCGATACTCAATAATTGTTTTAGCAATATAAACGGATTGTCGTTGGGAATCAGGGTTTAGAAGCAACACTTATCTCTTATTCCTTTAAGATTTTAACTATTAAGGCATACGTCTAATTGTCAATATTTGATTACCTTTTCATGAAGTAAAAATGAATTACCATCGGGTGTTGGGTGTTGGGGATATTGCTTAATATTTAACGATTTATATTTGTAATTGAAAAGATGATGTTCCCAACCCCATTTCCAAAAAATACAAAGTGTTTTCTTTATTTCTTTTCTCTGGGGATCAGAGGCCGGGAAGACCATTTGAGCTCTTTGAAACTTATTTTAATGTTAGATAAGACATACTTTTGAATTCCAACAAAATGGAAAGGTTCTAAAAAAAGAACAAAAGACCTTCAATTTTTGGGAGTCGGGTGTCTGGGGTAACCCTTACTTGAAGTCTTTAGGATAAATGTTAAAGGATATCTCTAACGCTTGCCATCCAAAGATATAAAGTGTTCAACCAAAATATTTTAAAGGAATTATTTATTATACATTGGGTGTTAGACATATGGCTTGAGGTCTATTGAATAATCTCTTAAGAGATATTGCCAATGTCCAACGATCAAAAAATTAAGCTAAAATATGAAAGCCCTAAGGACAAAATAGGGGTTATCGAAAACACACTATCTCACTTTCCAAGACAAAATTGTAAAAGGCAACCCAAAACTTGATTAGGCACTATATGAAATCATAAACATCCTTGATCAAAGTGTTTGGGGGGGGGAATAATATTCGATAGATCAAGCCAAAGAAAATACAACAAAACCAAAAAAAGAGGGAAAACGAAGAAAACAACAAAAAATGAAAATGAAAGGTACATAGAGGACAATTGACCAAGCCAAATAGACATGATGACACCACCACACAACCAATGAGATGAAAAGATACAATCTCCATCAGGCATTGATTGTCGAGAATGTCGCAAAAGAGGAACGTTGACTACAAAAACTCCAATGACCGAAACTCCGAAACAAAGAATGAGAAAAATAAAAGATGTCGGGGGTCAGGTCCGACAAAGATGGTATGCCATCCTTAGAAACTTTGAAAATCCGACAAATAAAAAAAAAAACGGGAGGAAAGAGGAGGGAAAGGAACAAACCAATAAAAATAAAGGGAGGAAAGGGAAGAGGAAAAACAAAGAGAAGAAGAAAAAAAGGGGGTCCCTATTTTTTTTTAAAAGGAAATGAAATGGAAGTGGGTACAAGGCACAACAAATATCAACCAAACAAAAAAATTGCTAGAAGCAAATCTTCATCACATGACTTCTAAAAAACTAGACCCAAAGAGGATAAAAACTCACTATTATGAAAGAAAGTCAATATTAATTTTAGGTACAAACCAACTCATCCTCTTCAGAGGATACTTGAATTTCAGTGTGTGTAGATTATTTATTCCTTCAAAGTCATGTCTTAAGTAAAATGGAATGATCTTCAAGGCAAGCCTAAATAGTTTGACTATATCTTTCTCCCAACTCTTAGCGTTATTAGCATACATTTTTTTGTAGATTTAGTTGGTGTGACTTGGGCATAGCTTTGTTGCCAGCCAGGTGTCCATAGCCCCAATAGAGATTACTCAAACCACCCAATTAATTGAGATTCTTAATAAGATTTGCTTCACTTTTTATATTTTCAAGTTTTCACTTGATTTTGGGTTGGGAATCATAGTGGTCACTGAGAAAAAACAAGGGAAGGAAACAAGAACAAAAATTAACAACAAACAAAAAAGGAAAGAAGGAAAAGCACAAGGGAATTTTTTTTTTGTTTGGTTGCTATTTGTTGTGCCTTGCACCCACACCCCATTTTGTTCCCTTTGAACAAAATGGGGACCCCCTTTGTTTTCTTTCTCCTTATTCTCTTATAGTGTTGAGCAAATGTGATGGCCATTGATTGTTTGCATCATCTTTGATTGATGACCATTTTTTAAACTTGGGAAATGAATACATGTAGGTATTCATTTCGCTCGAGTTTACCTTAATTACAGTAAAATATAACTTCCTATAATCACTATAATGATATTTTCCTAAGGCAGAGCAATTCATTATTGCTAAATTTTTTCAAAACCATGTGCAAAGAAATTTAAAGTGCTGACACATCTTCTGGAAGTTTTAAAAGGAAAAATTAGGGTTTTTGAGTGTACAAACGGGTGTGTAAAATTTTTTATCTGTTAAGTGTTGCATCATCTACTATCCCTTTTGAAATTATTTAAATTAGGGTTTTCAAAATATATTACAAAATCTTTCATGTTGAAGTAAAATCCCTAGTTGTTTAGAAATTCATTAGAAAACTTGGCCTTTTCTATAAAGCCTTCAAAACGAGTTGGTCCACTTTAAAATCCATAAGAGTTAGAATGAATTTGGAAGAGGTTTCGTTAAAGAAGTTTCCAGGGTCATCAAGCATGCTGTTAGGAATGCTACTATTCCTTGTGAAGGTTGGAATTTGTTTGAGTATGGGTTTAGAAGAAGTCAATAAGATAGAACCATCTCAGATTGGTGGTGTATGAATTTTGGGAAACTAATAGTCCCTAATGTGTTTGTGAGCATTGGCCTTATAAGGGCCCTTGGAAAGAGATATGACGCAAAAAGTTAAATAATTAGAAACATGCATGGAGGTGTTTTATTACACCCAAACAAGCATTATATTGATGATGCATTCACTCTCAATGTTATGGCTAATGTGCCCATTGATTTTGGTGCACTTAACAAAGAGTTTTCCCATGATAAGAATAATTATAGGGTTATGTAGTTACTGTAGACTTTGTCTATCACACCCCTATTTTATGAAGGGTTCTTTTTCAAGGCATTGTTAAAATAATGCCTTTCTTCCGAGCTGCAATGGTTTTGCGCAAAGGAAAGCCACATGTCAAATCCACACAACTATTACTAGATCCTGAGACTATGCTTATAGCGTAATGCGGTGGGCTACCATGTGGCGGCTTCATGCGGCAACTAAGAAGATTGAGTGATATTTGTTTTTTTTATCAAGCGTCAGCTTTCAACCAAGCCATGTGCCAAGCTAGCATAGCTCGAAGGGGTTCCTAGGAATTAAAAGTTATATACGATGCACAGTTGGCTGAGAATTTTGGCAGGGCCACCATGGATAATGTGCAGGTCAATGCGTGGTAAGCCCATGTGCATCTGAGGAATGAATGCCCATCACCGGTTCTTAATAATGGGGCTCATGAGTGGTTGCAAGGGAAGATTATGGAGGAAAAAATCACATCATCGCCCCCTGTAGGGTCTGCTCATGATTATCCAGTTAGGCCATTTCAACCATCACCATGATGGTGGGACTCGAAAGTGTAGGAGTGGGGGAATCTTTTTTGTTGCTGCGGCTTCCTTCTCAATGGGGGATGTTTTTCTATTTAAGCCCATTGTGGCATTGTTTTGAGGGTTGTTCATCATTTTACTACCAAAAAAGACTCATAAGGATAATAGTTGATTTTTGTAATTTCTTAAACCTTAGTAGTTAGTTTCGTATGAGAAAGATTCAATGCATAATTTTGTGTTCCATTAGCCTTTGTCATGTGTTATATTTCCTCTATTTAAATATAATTATGCTCCGTGTTTTCATTGAGAGATTGTAGTGGTTGATTGTTATAGTAATATTTTATAGTTTTAGTTTCACATATGCAAAATTTGGATCATGTTAGTACTCTTTCATATTTCTACAAATTATCACAAGACTGAAGTTATCATATGTTGTTTGATGGGAAACACTATTAACATGTTATGGCGCATCACCTTAGAATAGTTGTGCATTTTATTTTATCTCTTCCTTTTTCTTCTCCCCCATTAGTTAAAATGAAGAGTCGAATTCTAAAATCTTGGAGGTTGTTCTATGGATAGCAATATGATCCCACATTCTCAAAACTTCCCAAGGAATGAATCTCTTGAATGTCAGCTTTCAAGGTCAATACTTCCATTTCTGGCATGCCTGATGGGATGAAAAATACTTCAAGCTTGATTAGAGTTAGGTTTATGATTTGGAGGCCCATTATAAGATCATTGACGTGTAATCTCGGATTACTCTTACCTCCACTGGTGACTATTGGATGACAGAAAGCCACAAGAAGTGGAGTGACTTAAGCACAACAAGTGCAATCACCAATGGATGTAAGAAATTTTGTAGCATGGAATGGTGAAAGCTCGCTCATTCCTCTAATCCCTCCACTTGCATGGGATCCATTTCCCACTAACACCCTAAAAGTGCTCCCTAAGTTCATGGGAGAAGATTTTAAGACACTGACGAAACACTTAGAAGATGATGTCAACATGTGCACAATGCATCATGTAACATAACAAAATGTGGCATTAAAGCTTATCACTGCTTCTCTAAAAGGAAAAGCCTTAGACTAGTATATCTCCTTGCCCCCCAATTCAATCAGTACTTGGGATCAACTCGGGAATAGCTTCTTCGACCGGTTTACAGGAAAAGGTGACTGGTCTTCCTTACCCCAACAATTGATAACCATGAAAAGAGCTCACCAAGAAGCTGTCACAAATTTCAACATCAGGTTTCACAAAACTTGGAAAAGGATCCCCGTTATGACTAGACCTAGTAGGTATGGCTATTGTTTTCTACTTGAAGGCATTTAATTCTGACGTAGCCATGATGATCTTGTCTTTGGGAAGACAAACCCTTCTAGATGTATATGACTTGGCCGTTATAGCTAAGAATAACCTTATAGATGCTGGAAATATCCCTCCCCATCCACCTATGCATGTATTCCTTGAAATACCACTTCCACCCCTTGAAGATTCCCCCAGTACCTCTGCTACGCCCCCTTCAATGTATGTGTATCCCAATGTGCAAACTAATGCGACTACCTCTACCTTGTTGGCCATGGAAGTGAATGATATGAACAATCTGTTGTAGACTTTCTCTGATGAAATAATTAACCTTAAGGGGCAGAAAGTTGTACCTCCTAAGCCCCCTTACCAAAACTTTCAATGAAATAGAACTCCCTTCCAACATAACCAATACCAAGAAGTGCAAGAAAATAATCAGGCTCAACCCTCAAATTAGATAGTCCCAGTCCCAACACCGCTACAGTCCTATCGCCTAATCATAATAGAGACTTGATGGTAGGTCAAAATAATCTAATGGACAACACTAATTCATGGTGCTTCCCCTGTAATGACATACACATGCCCCAGAACTTCCCCAGGGCTAATCTCCAATAGAGGGTCTCAGAAAAAGGGAACCAAGGAATCACTACTAATACCAATGCATATGCCTATCAATCCTTAGGAGTGGAAAATTCTATCCTAGTGGCACAAGTGCAAGGCATGTCCCTCAAGCAAGAGGAAGAAATTGCTTAAGATAATGCACTATTTTATTGGGTGGGGGGAGAAGATGTAGTGTTTTCCAATGGGACATCAATGTTAAGGACTTCTCAGGTTCAATTAGATTATTATGCCCAGTCCAAAAGGAGGCTGATCAAAGAGCATATACCCATTATAGTGCAAACCAAGCTTGTCCTTGAGAAAGACTTGAGACCACTAGCAAAAGCTCCAATGTTCCAAAAGCATAGCGAGACAATCTTGGCTAAGACAAAAGAGTTGAAGGCCCCAATACATGGAATGCTCAATGCGGTAGAGAAATTGAAGAAAGCCTTGACCCATGTCTCTTTATGGGATATTCTGGTTATCCCAGAGCATAAATCTTTGTTGTGAGAGGATAAAAAATTGTCGAAGGCCATTGCAGTCCCAAAATGTAATTAGGAGAAAGGAAAAGAGCCAGTAAAAGAGTCACAAGCCTTAGGAGTTGGGTGCTGTCATAATAGTGGTTTACAATTCCTGAGAGGAACGAATTTTAGTTGAAATCACATATTTTTAGAAAATATAATGATTTAAGCCTTAAAAAGTTTCATTTTAAGGATTCCAATTGAAGAGGGTTTGATCAAATCACCTTAGATCAAACCCCCTTGGATAGAACCGCTAGTTTTAAACCATACCTATAAATGCGTCTCCTTTACACCTATCAAAATGCTGATAAAAAATCACTTTTGATTTAGCTTTTGGGGGTCAAATGAATTCATTTAAAATTTATTTCAAATGATTATGGTATTCCCAGAACAAGCTATCCAATGAATATAATTTTAATATGTTTTGGTTTTGTTATGTATTTGTTTTTTAAGTTTTATTAAACATAGGTTTTTCTATCAAAAATGAATTTTCTTTGTTCTTCACATGTGGAAAATAGAAGATTATAAAAAAAAAAAAATTGAAAAATATGGGTGCACCAGATATTGAAGTCCTTGATCCAACAAAAAAAATAAAATAAAATTTTGATATATTCAAAAAAAGTTACGCATTATACGGTCATGTTGTGTCTGAATTGTAATTCATTTGACTTTGGAACTTAATTAAGGAAAAAATATTCAATAAAAACTATCTAACCAAGTGGAAGCACTAGATATCAGAGTTACAAATCTAAATTTGAAAGAATTAGAATTTTATCCTTCATGGAAAAAAGTTATGCTTATACGGCAGCGCCACTTTTAAAAATGTTGTTTTCTGAAAAAAATCAATTTTCGTGGGAGATGGAAAAAGAAGTGCAATTTGATTCCAAAAATTTTGAAAAAAATATTTTTAGAATCTGCAGACAAAATTTGATGAGACTCTAGTTTGCACCATCTTCAAATTCCTCACAGTTTAGCCGCTATAGGTGCCCGAATGTGAAGATTCAGTTAAAAATAATAATTTCAGTGTCCAGTTTGGCCAAAAATTGTAAACCACTATTATGGGATCACCCAGCTACAACATTCATAAACACAAAAGAAAAGGTGGTGAAGGAAGAGGTAAGTAAGCCAAAACCGACCCAATTCTTCTTAACCCTCATTGTAGGGGATAAGCTGCTACACAATTCTATGATTGACTTTGGTGCCAATACCATAGTTATGCCTAAATTGATTGCATATTCATTAAAATTAGAATATGAGCCTCTTGATAGATGAATCATGCAATTAGATGGGAAAAGGGTTCAATCCATAGGTCTAATAAAAATTCTCCCCTTAATGTCGTATTCATGTCCCAACATTACAGTTTCCCAAGAGGTGGTAGTAATAGATATCCCTCCCATTTTTGGACTATGTTTATCTAGAGATTTCACTACTAAGATTGGGGGATATTTGTCTCTCGATTGGTCTCATCTAATCCTAAGGAATAAACATGGTTCTAAGATGAAAGTGTTATCAAAACCTCTACACTCAGAGCACATAACATATGATGTTGTGATGAACTTTGAGGCCACACACACATCATTTTCAAAAAATGAAATGTATTGTGTAGAGATGTTAGAAGATGAAGAAATAATTGGAGATAGGAGCCCAAAAGAAGTTTTGATAAATGAATTCATGAGGAACAATCCATTTAGAAATTATGATGCTAGTGGCCTCGATACATATGTGATTTATGATGAAGATCAAGTCATCCCTTAGGTGACCAAAATTCAAGGAAGCCATCATAGAATCCCAAATGATGAATTGGGCCTATGGACTCTACACTTTGATGGTGAGAGATGTACGATGAGTTCAGGAGCTGGTATCCACTTAGTATCCCTTGTCGAGGTGAAAAATATAATAGCCTTCTATTTCTAATTTTCTTGCATGAATAACAAATTCGAGTATGAAGGCCTAGTCCATGGTTTGAGTCTTGTAGAGTGAATGGGAATCAAACGGTTAAAGGTCTTTAGAGATTCAAAGCTAGTGATAAAACATATAAGAGGGGCATCATCTACAAAAAATGTGTGAATGTGATCCTACCACCATAGAGTATGGGATCTAATCAAATGATTTGAAGCCTTCAACATCTAAGTGATTTCAAGATCTCAAAATGTTGCAATAGATAGAATGATGATATTCGGTTCTCAGTTTGACCTGGTAATAGACTTGCTATCAAACAAGCATGCGGTATGGGTGATCATAAGACCAACCATCCTTGATAATGATAAAAATTGGAAAGTTTTTGAGAGTGATTCTTAGATTACCACATTTATTCAACATTTCGGTGAATTTGCAGAATAATTGCAGCCCAAGATTGAAGAGGCTTATGAAGATTAGATTATCTAACTCAAAACTAACAAGCTTCTTAAGGGTTTAATCACTCTAGAGAATCTTTTTATTCTGATGATGCCAAAATGACAAGAGAAAGTTTGTCGCAAACAAAAGTGACTACTCTAATCTAAACATCGAAGGAGGTAGGAAACTAAAAGTTGGAAATGATGTTCCTCAAAAGGATAAGGAAAGGATGATATCCTTTTGTAGTTCGAGTATGATAAAGTCATGGCATGAACTTATGATGACCTAAAAGGTTATGGTCCTAGTGTGATCCAACACACTATAGACCTAATTGAAGGAGCTAAACCAACCTGCTAAAAACAAAGGCCGATCAACTAGAAAGTAGAGTCTCTCATGGCCTAGGAATTAAGGAAGCTTATAGATTCCAAGATCATATATCCGATTAAGCATTCTACTTGGGTGTCCAATTTGGTTCTTGTTCGAAAGAAGAATGGTGATATTATAATTTGTGTCAATTTTAGAGATCTGAATAGGGCATCTCTAAAATATAACTATCCCCTCCCTTCCATGGAATAAATTATACAAACTGTGGAAGGGTAAAAAATGTTCTCTTTACTAGATGGTTTATCTAGATACAATCAAGTATGGGTGAAAGAGGAAGACCAACATAAAATTAATTTTACTAATAAATGGGGAACATTTGCATATGCCATGTGTAAGAGAGGGGGACTGACCATGTTAAGGCTCTAGGTCATGGAGAGCCGAGAGCGGAGGGATGCCATAACTTACCTCACTCTAAAGGGGTGTTTTAGATAGAGGTTGAGAATGCTGAGGACTATAAAGTACTTCAATCACTCTTCAGACCTGAAATCCAAGTTTAGGTTAGGCAAGCTGGTTTTTAGAGTAAATATTGCACCTCAAATAACTCTATCTGAGGACGACATCACAGTTCTGGGATGACAACGTGGTGCGCTGGACTTTGTATGGCTAGAGGACATAAAGTACAATAAAAACTACCAGAAAACAAACTAACAACCTAGCTAACTATTCTTGAATGAGAAAAATAGAACAATAAAACATGAAAAGTACAAACAAAGATGATAAAGTAGATAGATGAAGGCTAAAGTAACGAAAATGATCTCACCGAGGCACTAGTTCGCCAACTAGCTCCAAATGCACATCCACCTACACACAAGAAAGAGGGGAAAATTGTTGGGGCAATATAGGGGTCTGCCTCAGTCAGTCCCTCATTTTGGTGTTTCCACCTCCATGGACAACCAAATAGCAATAAGAGAGAAATATGCGATAAAGAATTAAAGAAAGTGAAGGTGCAATAAACACTACAAAACAGTAAAGTGCTACTCAACCAAATCACAAAGGAGAGGAGCGAAATGTTACCACCTCCACCCAAAATCTCACTAGCCAATGGAGGAGAAAGCGGACTTGGAAAGGTCACCACAACCTTGACTATGATGAAGGGAGGTCTCACAAGACTCCAAGCCCATGCTGCTATGGCTTGCTTCACACTTGCTTTGCGGAGTTGATGGAGTATTGTTACTCCAATGGAGTGTTGAAGTGCTGCTAAAGAGTGAAGAGAATGATAAAAATGCTTGAGAATGTGAAAGAAGGATGCAAGAGCTTATGAAGAGATGAAATGCAATGAGAATGGATGAATTTGAAGGAGAAGTGGGAAGAATTTTCCATTTTCAGGGTTGGTTGGTCGAAGAGGGATGTTACAAATTGATCCCTCAATCGAAAGTGTAACACCTTTTCCAACTTCAGATGCAGGAATCTGTTAGGGACATAAGTGTGCCACACAGACATCTGCGTGCCGTGTGTGTGTCCCTGACAAATATTCTCTCACCGACACAAGAGACAGACACCAAGTGGAGGGAAGACAGTTGGGTGATGTGGAATTTTTCCTTCAGATTTGATTTTCTAAGGTGAAGGTATGTTAAAGTGGAATTTGCATAAGGGGTGCAAATTTGCTCATATACATTTTTCCCTCACTTTAGCAAGCACAAATTTTGATGAGTGCTTTGGTAAAGTAGATCAAAGAGTTAGTAGGGTCAGAGATGTATACCTGAACCATCAAGGAAGTAGATCACGATCTGGTGAGCTTGAAAGCGCTGACTAGAACAAAAGACTCCATAGCCCCATAAAACTATGAAGCTACACAAGGTACACCGAAGGCCCTCAGACTAACGATGGAAAAATCCCGCAGGATGAAAGCGTCTCAGAGGCTCGCATACCTGCAAGGAGGCATCCCCCAAGATCTCTCACATGAAGGAAGCCCTATAAAGTAAGTGCCTTACAGGCCCACATACCTACAAGAAGGTATCCCCCAAGATCTCTCACATGAAGGAAACCTGAATGAAAGTTCCTTATAGGCCTACAAACCTATAAGGAGGTGTCCCCTAAGATCTCTTTCATGGAGGAAACCCAAAGGAGGAGACTTCGCAGAGTCAAATTGGAAAGTGGCTTCATAGGTGCACTTGTAAAGTGACATGTTTACCTGCAGATAAAGAATGTCTGAAAACAAAGTAGCCACGTAGGAAAATAAGCGGAAAGTCACGCAGACCATTGAAAAATTGGAAGGCTTTCAAAGTGGTCCCTCAGGAACCTGACATGAAATGATGGTCCACTCAAGGGACACACTATTTGAAAGTACGAAAGAGACATTTTTTCTCAAATCGACTCGTCATCAAGGAATCCTTTCGAAAGATGTTCACTTCATAAAGGAATTCGAAAGGAAGAAAACACCCCCTCGTGAGGGGAAGGCCAAAGTTGCTTCCACCTCAGAGGAATGTTCTCAAGTTCTTTCTTTTCGAACTCATGATGAAGGAAACACATTCCGTTAGGGGTCCTAGCTATGAATGTGGTTTTGAAAAGGAAATATTTGCGAGGATTTTTGAGAAAAGATTCATTGGAAACAAATGTGTTTTATGAAAATTGTAGTATCATAGAAATGGCGTTGTCACACATGAGAGGAACAACTCAAGCAAAGAAGAGAAAAAGGAAAGGAAAAGAGTGAAAAAGAAATAAACATAAACAAAGGGCATAGGGGTGATCTGATATTTTGGGGTCAGAACAACTCATAAATATATATAAGTATAATAATAGTATATAAATGAACCATCATCAACCCCCTACTATATCAGACCATGTGAAAAATGCACGAGAAGACAGTAAAAATAAAAAAATTAGTTCAACATGGAAGGGAAGCCTAAATCCCCCCAAGGCTTTGGATCTCCCCAATTTGTCGAAAATAAAGTTACACATAATAGAGGAAGAATGATGATACAAATAGAATCGAAGGTTTACGACCAAAAACCACTCTTGTATCCAAGCACCGACAAGGGTGACAAGGGTCATCCAGGAACACATAGTACAAGTACGGGGGAACACATCACAAAACACACATCTAATCTAAAGATAAAGAAGAGGCCTCCCCATAACACTCATCAACCAAGAGGTCATTTGCTTCCCACTCTAGATCATCATAAGGGGAAGGGAGATGAGCTTGCAGTGGTGGAATATTAAGGGGAGGAGCTTTCGACCCTCTCGCAACAAGGGCTAAGGAAGAAGGCCCTGCAAGGTCTCCTCCACTCGACTCTTGTGGAGCTATGGTCACCGATTTCACAAAGATTGTTGACAAGGACAAAAATTCATCTAGAGAGTTGAACATGCACTTCACTGGAGTACCATGTTGTACCTCAATAGATGGAGAGGGCTATGCCCAAGATCCACCGCTAGGATCACCGTGTGACTTGGGAGCGATGAAACATTCAGGGGAAGCCGGGGCTGGTCCTATCACTTAGACAGAAAAGGCCAACATAGGACCACCCTTTGGAGAAAGTGGGCTCCTATTACACCCTCCATTGCTAAAAGGGACATCCTCCATCTTTTGCTTCATCGGGGGATGAGAACTCCCCATAGATGAGGCAAGAGGCGTGGAGGAAGAGGAGGAGGAGAAAACTACAACAAACACCATCAAAGTATTCAACATATGCATGGGTTTCAGGAAAGGCGGGACACTAGGAAGGGACATCAACAAGGATGGCTCAACCGAAGGAGCGATGAACACCTGCACCTTTTTTGGGTTAGGCACACTCACAATAGGAGCCAGAAGCAATACGAAGCTCGGTTGAACGAAAGTAGAGGGGAGGAGAGAGGAGGATGCAACAGGAGGCCTTCTAGCAGGGGAGGTCATTTCCCCTTCCTTCCTCTATAAGACGGCCTACTCAGCTACGAAAGCCTTTTGCCGGTGCTTGCACTCACACACAAGGCAGTTTCTATGACTCTTTGAGGCAGAGACCAGAGGTTGTGAAGGAGCGGAAGAATCCTACTCAACCATGGGAGTTTTGATCATAGCTATTTCCAGTGAAGATTTAGGCTCCTGACCGGGAGCAGGAGGAGCACGTTGAGAAACAACGGGGGGAGTTGGCTCTAGTGCCTTGGTAGCGGGCCTCTTCCCATTTATTGCTTTTGGAGTAGGAGCAGTAGGAGGCCGAGGAGGCTGAGACATAGAGGATTCCCATCAGGGACCTTTTCCCTTGCCATACAAGTAATACCAAGGTATGGGTGGTTTGGTAGGGAGATTCAATATCCTAATTTTGGGTTTACGCCAAGCAGGCACCATCAGACTTAGAGGGTAAAAGCCAGGCCTACTCATCCAAAACTCTTCTCTGGAAAGAGGAGTGTGAGAGCCATCTTGAGGATGGGGCAAATTCTCTTTTCCCTTTCGAGAAGAGGAGGCAACTGGCTATTGCACTATTAGAAGGGTCAGTTTTGGCTGTCCCTTGCCCCTAGTCTTATATTTCACATAATTCTTATAAAGCAGGTCTGTTCTTGGAGGAAGCAGACCAACCGGGGTGGGCCAAAAGTGATCCAATGAATATCCGCCATGGGATACCAAAGGCTGGTACCTAGTGTCATGTACTACGTGCACAACACCTTCATGGGAGAACTTTAAACATTTGTGAATGACAAAGGTGATTCCATTCATGGAAGCTAGCCAAGGTATGCCTAGCTTCAACTTGAACAAATTCAACCCCAAAATGACATTGAAGACTGTGTCTACAGCCCTAGGTCCAACTAGGATGGAAAAATTTATAGAGGCATATGGCTTGAGAGATAGACCATTGTGTGTACAGATGGTAGATTTCATTTCTTCATACTCCCCCTTATGCAATGAGTTAAGCCACAATGTTTATTCTGTAATGACATTCACTTGACTCATGAGGTCGACTAAGACCCCTGTCACAATGTTCCCATTGAGGCGAGCAGGAATGTAAAGGGGAGAGATCTGATTGTTCAAGGGCATATCTTGCGAGGTGAATGTCACATCCGGTGAGCCAATCGTAGGCTACATAGAAGGGGTAATTGTACCCATGTTAACATATGCTTTGAGCTGAGTGGTAGAATTAGAGGGATTGATAATCATGTTGTTAGAATGTGACGGAAAGGGGTCTGTGTATATCTGCAACTCACTATTCGCTTTCACCAGCGATTTGTTTGCATTTTGTTTATTCCCATCAAGATGAATAGTACCATCCTTGATGTGATCCTGTATCTCGTGACACAGACACATACAACATTCGGTATCATGTCCGTTGACTCAATGGTACTGACAAAAGGAATTTGAATCATACCAACTAGGGTAAGGTTCCTTAAGGGGTTTAGAGTTCTCCAGGGTTATGATCTTATCCTTTAGAACCTTTTGTAGGATGGAAGAATAAGATTCTGCTAACTTTGTGAACTTCTTGTTGTGTCTAAGGCTGTTATCATTCGTAGCGGCCACTACATTTGCAATAGCCTTACCTTTCCTAGAGATTGATACAATGGACTTCCCTTTTGAACAAGAATGCGAGGAGGATCCCCCAAACAAAACTACTATCTATTGATACTCTTGTAGCGCTGCACACAGATGCGTGAAAGAAGGGTACTTCATAAGGGAAAACTTTTCCTACCAAGGTCTTTGCAAGTTCCCTATGAATACCTTCTGTACATCAGAATTGGGCAACAAATATGAGATTTGTGAGAAGAGCGCTTGATACTGCACTATGAAATTAGTAATCTTTTCATTATCCCCTTGCTTGCATCATATGAGAATTGAAAAGGTCATCTTCGGTCCGATGTTGGCTTGGAATTGTTGGAGAAACTAATTCACAAGTTGGTCAAATGAGAAAATAGAGTTATCTGGTAAGGAAGAGTACCACTCAAGTGTTGTATCCTTAAGAGATTGAGGGAATAATTTTTCCATCAATGCATTGTGATGGAAGAAATCTGTACATAGAGAATTGAAGGTAGACACATGCATTTGTGGGTCCCCTTTTCCACCATATTTCTCGAATTTGGGAATCTGCATTCCTTGAGGGAAGGGAGTACTTAAGATTGCTACTGAAAATGGACTATGTTAGAAGAAGAGATGAAAGATAAGCTGGGTAGAGGCATGGGAGAGACTCGCCAGCTGGCTTTGCATCTTGCCCATATTTTGAAGAAAAGTGTTTAGAATAGGGTCGTTAGATGACATAGGACCAGTGGTACCTCCTCCAAAACCACCATCGGAGCCACCTCCAAAACCACGAACATGGCCGCCATCGGAACCATTGTCAGAGCCACCACTGCTAGTAGGGCCTCCATCGAAGCCACCTTCGCTTATGAAGCTACCACCATGGCCTCCACCTGAACCACCTCCGCTAGCACCACCCCTGCCGTTGAGACCATCGCCACTACTAAAGCCTCCACCACTCAATCCGCCGAAACCTCCACTGCTAGAGGTGACAGGAGTGTGAAACTAAAACCCAAGGGTATTCTATTCACTTTGATAGTCTTGGACCTCTCAGAGGCAAAGTGGATGTTGATCGACGAGATTGCATCAGTCATGTATACAAACATGGGAGGCATCAACACTCCTAACTGTCTCTCATGTTCTTCGAGAGCGGCCCCTTGTATAATGTTAGCATTATTTAGCAAGGCACACGCTTCGGTTAGACTAGAGAGGCTAGCTAGGAGTTCTATGCTTGTGTGGTCTTTTCCCACCATATACTTTATCTCGCTAATAACCTTAGCAGATCTAGCCAACTTTGAGTCTTTCTCCAGGTGATTCTCCAAGTCACCTAGCCCTTTGCTTAGGGAAGAGATGTACTCTAAAGGGATGTGGATGAATTCATGCTCATCCACCGATGATGGTGTAGGAGGTGCAGGAGGTGTGGGGATGTGATCGGTCTCATTGAAGAATCCAACCTCACCCCTCGACAACTACTCCTAGGTAGAAAGACCAACGACAAATCTAACAAAAAGGCTTGTAGAGAAAATGGGAGTGACCTTTTTCTTCTCCATTAGAAGGTGTCGTACACTTCTCCTAACAACGTACCTGAAAGTCATGGACTGGGTTGTGATGCTCATAAACCTTCACAACACTCAGGAGTACAACTATCACAAGGTACTAGAAAAAGATTCAACAACAATGAATGGGAAAATGTTGGTTCACATCAGGTTCACCAAAAATGTAAGAGAGGGGGACCAACTACGTCAAGGCTCCAAGTTAAGGAGAGTTGTGAGTGAAGGGCTTCCCTACTTACCTCACTCTAAAGGGGTGTTTCAGATAGAGGTCGAGAATGATGAGGACTATAAAGTACTTCAATCACTCTTCAGACATAAAATCCAAGTTTAGGCTAGGTGAGTTGGTTTTTGGAGTCAATACTGCACCTTAGATAGCTCTTTGTTCGAGGATGACAACACAATTCTGGGACAACAGCATGACATACTAGCGTCTATATGGCTAGAGGATAGAAAGTACAATAAAAATTACCAGAAAATGAACTAATGACCTAGCTAACTATTTTTGAATGAGAAAAATAGAACAATAAAATATGAAAAGTACAAACGAAGATGATAGAGTAGATAGATGAAGGCTAAAGTAATCAAAATGATCTCACCAAGGCGCTAGTTCGCCAGCTAGCTCCAAATGCACGTCCACCTACACACAAGAAAGAGGGGAAAATTGTTGGGACTATATAGGGGTCTGCCTCAGTCAGACTCCCATTTTGGTGTTTCCACCTCCATGGATAGCCAAATAACAATGAGAGAAATATGCGATAAAGAAGTAAAGAAAGTAGAAAGTGCAATAAACACTACAAAATAGTAAAGTGCTACTCAACCAAATCACAAAGGAGAGGAGTGAAACATTACCACCTCCCCCCAAAAGCTCACTACCCAATGGAGGAGAAAGAAGACTTGGCAAGGTCACCACAGCCTCGACTGTGATGAAGGGAGGTCTCTCAAGACTCCAAGCCCACACTACTATGGATTGCTTCACACTTTCTTTGGGAAGTTGATGGAGTATTGTTGCTGCAATGGAGTATTGAAGTGCTACTAAAGAGTGAAGAGAATGCTGAAAATGATTGCGAATGTGAAAGAAGGATGCAAGAGCTTGTGAAGAGATGAAATGGAATGAAAATGGATGAATTTGAAGGAGAAGTGGGAAGAATCTTCCATTTTCGAGGTCGGTTGGTCGAAGAGGGACGTTACAAATCAACCCCAATTGAAAGTGTAATGCCTGTACCAACTTCAGATGCATGAATCCATTAGGGACGTAAGTGCACCGTGCAGACGTCTGCACACTGCGCAGATGTCCTCGACAAATACTCTCTCACCGACACAAGAGAGAGACGACAAGTGAAACCTGGAAGACAGTTGGGTGATGTCGAATTTCGCCTTCGGATTTGATTTTCTAAAATGAAGGTATGTGAAAGGGGAATTTGCGTAAGGGGTGCAAATTTGCTCTTATACACAAAGATATTGTTTGGTCTTTCGAATGTAGGGGCCACTTTTTAGCGGGCAATGGATATTGCTTTCAAGGATTTGATCAATTTGATCATCTTTATATATCTGGATGACCTTATAGTGTTCTCCAAGTCCAAGGAGGGCCATTTCAACCATTTGGAGAAGGTTTTCCAAAGGTACCAAGAGTTCAGGGTGTCTTTGAATCCCAAGAAATATGTTTTTGGAGTCTTGCAAGGAAAACTACTTGGATATGTGGTTTCTAAGGAAGGTATTTCCATAGACCTTGAAGGGTAAAGGCTATCAAGGAATTCCCCTACCGATGAATAAGAAAGGAGTCCAATCTTTCAAGGGTAAAATCAATTTCGTTAGTAGATTTATCTTTAAATTTTCCAGGCTAGTCAGGCCTATCACTCTTATGCTAAAGAAGGACTCAACTTTCAAATGGACCCCAAGGGAAGGACCACATTTGAAAAGATAAAGGAAGCAATCTCTATTGCCTCCGTGTTGGTTAACCCTGACTTCTCTTCATAATGTACGTCTATGGAGATGAAAATAGCATTGTCATGGTGCTTACACAAAAGGATAAAGGAGAAAGGGAAGAACATCCAATTGCCTTCCATTTAAGGGCGCTGTGAGGGTATGAGACCAAGTATAATTGTTTTGAAAAATAAGTGTTCGCCATTGTGAAATTTCTCAAGAAATTTAGACACTTGGTGATTGGGAGAAAAATAATAGTTTATGTGGCTCATTCTAGTGTGAGGGAATACATCATGGAGGGTGAGATCATAAAAAAAAGAGAAAACTAAATCACCATGATTTTAGAATATGATATCGAGGTTAGGCCAACAAAAGCAATCAGAGGGAGAGGACCATGTGAATATCTATCTCAAGAAGTTGAATCCCCAATTGAGGAAGAATGTCTTGAAGTAATCCTAACAAATCAGTTTGAAGCCTTAGAATCTTCGGTTGATGATAGAACCCCATTCATGGTATCTGACATGTACCCTTGACAAGCCTCCCGACCCATAAAGGAAGATTCTATAGATTGCAAGGAGAAAAATACACAATGGTGGAAGGATTTATGTTCAAAAGAAACTTTGACAAAGTACTCCTCAGGTCGAAAAACTCCTGCATGAGTTCCATAACACCCCCACAGGTAGTCACTTCTCAACCCAAACAATTGTAATAAAAATAATGTGCTTTTTATCATAGGTGCACACCATTATGCCCTTCTCAAATTTACCTACAAATTGTCAATTTTGTTTCTGTTATCATAGAATTCTGAATTTCAAGTATTAGTTCATATAATTTAGTTAATTAATTAATTTTAAATCATCTCCCAATATTGCAAATTAGTCATTTTTTTCAAAAGAAAATAGCAGATCCCAAAATAGGGTTGGCTCACCTCAAGGTTGAAAGTCAAACCTACCCCTTTGAGATCTCTTTTTCTAATGAAATTAGGGAATTTGTAAGTATGTTTAAACCTTTATATTGAGCACTCACTTACCTCCTTTCTCTATGTTTCAATTAGTTTCCAAAATTTGTACAAACATTAGGTAAAATCAAAATTTAGATGACAAAATCAGAAGCACAATAATATATTTCAAATGTGGCAAATTAAATATCAAATGTACAATTATACCTTTAAAAGTGTTGATTTACCTCTCAGATATGCACTATTGTTATTAAAAGTGTCATTCTATTTATCAAATGCATCACTCTATGTATCAGATGCACCACTTTCCTCTTGTTCTTGAAATCAAAGTTTGCAAATAGAAAGATTAAAAATTGAAACCCTACAAAATAATTGCTAGTTTCATAAATACAAGGGTTAATAGAAGATTTGTTAGAGGTCAGAATCAACAAGCAATAAAATTGAAAATCCACTAAAATCATCAAAAATCTTGCCTGCAAAATCAAAAGCGCCAATTTGTGTCTTAGATGCATTGATGTGTACCAATAATATAACTTTGTGTCTTAAAATGTTGAAATTGTATTAAAAGCACAATTGTAGAACTCAAAAGCATCATTTTGTAAATAAAAAGTGTCATTCTATGTCAAAAGAATTAATTTCTACCTGTAACCCTAAAAAACATAAAAATCAAGGCAATTGTTAAATTTAGGGATGTGGGTTCCACTGGGCATGCCAAAATGTGAAGCCTAAATCATATTATCAAATTTGATAATAAGAAAATGTCAATAAAAAACCCAATTCAATAACAAAATTACCACATCAATGTGAGTGTGTGCACAAAACATGAAAGTAAATCAAATTAAACTATTTCACCTCCACAAAAATGCCTAACCTTACTCCATTATACATTATGAGATATTGTAAATGATAGTATGTGGATTTCTCTTAGCTTACCAAAATGCAATAATAGGATTATTGAAGAGATCAATGAATGATCTTGGTTGAGAGATCATAATGAACGTGAAAGTGGCATGTGTCAAAATGAGAGGCTACAATGGGGAGTTAAGTGGTTGGAGGGAAGAGATGATTGTCTGCATAGATAAGTGAAGTGGGAGTGAGAGAGTGAGATGAGGTTTATTTTTAGTTAGTTCACTAAATTAGGAGATGAAAGAATATAAATAGAATTAAATAAATAAAATTTATTTAATCCATGTGCATGAGATAAAAAAATATTGACAAAATAAATAGAATATTAATTTTATTTATTTTTTAGAAGAATTTAAAAATAGAAAATTAAATGTGGATTAGAAAAATGTATGAATTAATAAAATAATTTAAAAGGTATTTAATCAAAGTGAATAGAGGAAATTTATAATTCAATTAAATAATTAAAAATTATTCAATTTTTGTGAATGAACAAAATTGAAAAAATAATTAAACAATTAAAAATTATTTAATAATAGTGGTTAGAGGAAAATGACAAATAAATTAAATAATTTAAAATTCATTTAATTAATGTGGATAAGAGGAAATGAAAAATTAATTAAATAATTAAAAATCATTTAATCAATGTTGATGAGGAAAAATGATGAAATAATTAAATTAAAAATTATTTAATTAAAGAAGAAAATGTGTGTAATTAAATAATAATTATTTTTTAATTAATAGTGACAAATATCTATTGATGATGAGAATATGATGATGCTTTAGATGAAACACGTTTGTCATTTTTAGGTGTCTACAAAAATAAATGAAAATAATTATTTTGGAGAGATTTTATAAGGGATGATGAGTTGCTAAAGAAACAAAAATTGGCATGCAATAGTTATAAAAAGGTAACAATGATCCAATACTACCTAGCTCAAATGCAATAATAATTAACTCAATGCTTAGTCATGGTTCATCATGAATGCTAGATAGACTATGGCCTTTGCTACACCATACACATTCTATGTAAATCAATTAATCCCTTTCAAAGGTGACCCACATTTTTCATAACATTGTATAGCAACACACTATGTTGCCTTCTCCATATGTTGAATTTCGCATTTGTGGACCGGCTAGGATTTGAACCTAGGACCTCTCATTTTCCATTGGAGTGCTCTACCACTGAGCTACCAACCCACTTTGTGGCCAATCCATCTTTAGTTCAGGTGTGAATTTTTTTCCAACACCCCAATAAGCCACATTTGTTGTGCTTGGGGCTCCTAGCCTGGTCTGGCTCTAATATCATGTTGAATTTTGCATTCATGGACTAGCTAGGATTTGAACCTAGGACCTCTCATTTGTCGTTGGAGTGCTCTACCATTGAGCTACCGACCCACTTTGTGGCCGATCCATCTTTAGTTCGGGTGTGGATTTTTTGCCAACACCATATATCTCATGTCTTCCAGAAGGGCCAATATTTTTCATAGTATTGTGCACTAATTTTGTCCAAGCTTCTGGGCTATTAACACATCAAAACATAAATTAAAAAATGTTACCCTTGATACAACCATCAACTTTGAATTCTAGAATCACTCTCCATCTATGCTAAGCTATTCAATTCTACAATCATTGCTACTATATTCTCAACAAGCTCTCCCTTGGTTACAATGAGTCTCTTCCTACAATCTACCTACATAATTACATCACAATCCACAAAGCTACACAACCCAAAGATCATTGAACTCAGACACCTCAAAAAATACACACATTAGATATAGACATTAAATGACTCTTACACTCTCACACAACTTGTAGTAAAGATTACAAAACTAATTCAACAAAATTATTAGTCCACATACCACAATGTTGTGAAAAAGAAGTGTGAGAAACTTGTACAATAGAAGTATTTTATATACAATAGGGAACACACAATAGAATAATAAGAAGAAATTAATATGCATTATTTTACTCGGGAAAACCCTTTTGGATAAAAAAACCCATGACCATCCAAATTTTCACTATTATAAAAACTTAACCATTCTCCAATAAAATAATGAATCTTTCTTACTTCACCCTTAAACATGCATGGATACATAAATTTAGATTGAAAATAATTGTACACATTACATGAAATCATGCAAAAGATAAATATGAACATTTTAATGCATGGATAAAAATAAACAATATTCAAAATCGCACCAATTTTTTTCTCGATTCATTCTAATCAACTTATAAGATTGATTCATTTAGATAATTAAATGCATAGAATATACAATACTTATCCAATGTACAATCAAAACCCAACTTTATCCATATACTTTACACCCAGAAATCAAAATCTAAAGATTTGAACTTATCATCTCCTTGCTATTTGATTCCTATTTATAAGCAAATGGACATAGTTTACATTTCCACATTCTAGATTATTTACAGAAGTTGTTTGAAAGTTATTTTTTTTGTTTTTGTTTTTGTTTTTTAAATTTTGAATGTTGTAAGGATAAAAAATAATGATAAAATCAAATAGTAATAAATTATAAATCAAAGATTTTTTTTAAAAAAAAATAATATTTTAGTAATAAGCAAATATCCATTGTATAAGATAAAATCTTCTAATTTGTTTTTATGAAAAATAATGAATTTTTAAATTTGTGTTCACTTTTGCATTAATTTTAGGTATGGAAGAAAATTAAATTCTAGTAATTTTAATCTTTAAATGTTTAATTATCTTTTGTATATATATTTATGAATGTTTTATTAAGATTTAATTAATAATATGTACAAATTTTGACTAACATTAACAAAGCTCCTTTTTTCACTATTATATTTATTCAAAATATTTAATAAAACTTGAATATAAAAATAAACTATACCAAAAATATTATTCACAAATTATTAGTAATTCTATTTCTTTTTAATAATATACTCCAACACTTTCATCATATAAACAACTATTTATTTATTCAAAATATCTAACTTTAATATATACAAACTATTTTATTTACTTAAAATTTATGGCATACAACAGCAATTCACCGATAGAAAATTCATTGCCAACAATTCACCACCATGGAAAATTCACCAAAGAAAATTCACGGCCAAGTAAAATTCACCACTAGCAATTCACCATGGCAGAAAATTAACGACACTAATATTTTTAACCGCATTAATATATATATTTTGAAAACTTTGATTTTATTAAAAATATTAATACGATTACTTTTCCCCCGCGGTTAATTGCTGGCGGTGAATTTTACTTGGCCGTAAATTTTCCTTGGTAAATTTTCCATGGTGATGGTGAATTGCTGACGGTAAATTTTCCTCAAACCAAAATTTATTTTATTTAATACATAAATACGTTAACTTCAATTTTAGTTAAATCTTACCATTGAAGTCACAGCTGCTTCTAATGACTTTTTAAAAGTCTAAGCCGATATAACTACAAATCTTACAAATATTCATGTGTACAGTATATTATTTTAATTATGTTTTACTACTTTATACCTCTAACACCAGTCAACATTAAGGAGATATTGAACGGTAATATGGCAGAGATGATGTCACAACTCGGTGGAGGTAACATCTCCTCCACTTACATCAAATCTTCCAATTTGTGATACGAAAGTGTCCGTATCAGAAGAGTATATTTTATGAAAAAAGTGATGATTACAGCACAGGCTTCTACTAATTAAGGAAAAGAAGAACGTGGTTGGGATCAAATTTGAAATAGATTTCTCATAACTATTTGCTTGTCTTCAAGATATGATTCCAACATTCCCTCTAGTGCTTTGCGCCCAAGCACTAGAAGCTGTGAAAGCTTCTTCGTTGTTGCCCAGAATGCTTGAGGTTTATTACATAGCACTCCATATTCTCCAAAGATATCTCCTGTATCCACTTTTTCAAGCTTCTGAAATTCACAGCTACTCACTTCATCAAGTCCTCCGCTGTGAAATATTAGTTCCTGTGAAACACCATTAGAGTTCAGTTAGAAGTATAATTAGAGGTAGTAGGATTAAATGTGGAGAAATTAAAGTAGTTACTGAAAGAACCAGAAGGTTGTGTATCATGATACCACTGCTCCTGAGACAACTATGTAGAGATTTGTGGGCGCCTCATATTGCAGAATAATATCATGTTTGGCAGGAAAATAGACAACTTGGATCTCTGATACCTAAAAAGAAATAATGAATCGTTAGGCAAAGCTTTACTGCTGACTTCTCCTGAGCAAATTAACTTACATATTTTGTGAACTAATCATAGTCGAACTTACCAAATGCAACAGAAAACTGTAGGATACACCTTGAAATAGATACGTTTTCTCTAGTATAGGCAAAAACAAGTACTGACGAATGCTCAAACGAAGGCCGTTTGAAAGAGAGTCGAGTATATGTTTTTGTTGATATCCTTCAGTTCTGAATTTCAAAGACAAGAAATCTATTATCTGATTCTGCAATTCCTCTGGAAGGTTGTTTCTCGATGCACAGTTTGAAGCTGCTCGAACCATGCTTCTCTGCATTAACAGCGTAAAACAAAGAAAAAAAACCTAAACAATGGTTATTTGTTAATGATATCAGATTTCTACAATTCATATTGTTGATTGTTGTTGTTTTCGGATTAGATTGTGTGAGAGTTTTTATCAATGTTCAATCACATTTCTTGATCTATATCAGAATAATAGAAAGATTTTGAAACTCCTATAACTCTCTATTATTTTGATGATGAATTACAGAGTGTGATTTAAAACGTTGATACAAAAATCTCTCACACAATCCAATCCAAAAATAACACTATGAATGATTGTTTGACTTTAGATTGTCCCCATCCTGTTTTAATTAGATGGGCATCAATATAATTTTAATTTTTGGAAATATTCGGGACTTACAAATCTTCTAGTCCTGCTTGAATCTTCCACAACGAGGTTTGTCATGTTGCCAAGCAAGTAAGCAGTAAGACCCAAACAAAACATCATGTAAACTGTGTCAAAAATCATTTCGTGGGCATTCTGGGGATGAATATCTCCATAACCAACAGTAGATAGAGTAGTGATAGCCCAATAAATTGCAGCTACATAACTCTCCCACAGACTGATTGCATTAATATTAGAACTAATGGAACTACCAATCCATGTGTTTTGGGGTTCTTTGTAGCGTGATGCAACCAGATGAAAGCAGCACCCCGCACAGTGTATTGAGAAAAAGGTTGTCTGCAAAATATGTATCTCATCAATTCTTCATGCTTTTAACATCAACCAACTACTAATGTCTCCAACATACCACATTTATTAACTAATCTTTACTAAAACTAGTTCAAATAAATACAAAGGAAGGTCTTACACAAATGAGCCTAGCACATCGAAGCCAGAAATAGTTTATTCTGATGTCCTTTTCAAGCCTGCGACAGCCAGAAGAAAAATCAACGATCAGTTGTTTTTTTTTTCATTTATTCTAGACATGTGTCTTCTACATTTGGAAGAGTTTGTCTGTTTTCAGGTAAGAAAATGGCGCCAGTTTTGGGAAATGAGAGACAAAAAAACATTGGCCTACCTGACAAAGAGAGCACTAACTTTTCGTAGTCGCCAAAGCCTCAATATGTGAAGTAAATTAAATGTTAAAGCAGAGGCATGCTTCCCTGTAAGAGCTTGAAATGGTATAGTTGAACACACATCGAAGATCAACCATGTCGACAAATACCTGCAATTCATTTCCATTATTGAATGAGAAGCAGAATCTTAACATAGATAGAATAAACTTGTAGTAATGAAAGGCCTGTGATATAGTTTACTTGAAAGCAATTTTCTTAGGATCGTCTACGAGCAAATGTGTGCGCTTGTCCTTGTAAGCCACCAGAAATGTCAAGGCAATATCAATGATGAAGAAGACATTGATGATATTATCGAGCGTAGAAAGAAGTGGAATGGGTTCTAGTAAGAATCCTGCTTCGAAAGGTGAAACCCAAGCAGAGTATATCACCCATGGGATTAGAAAATTCTGCCACCACCTGCACACACATTATTATTACTATATATAAGTTAAATTGTTAGACAAATATTTTTGTTGTTACATACAAAATTTGCAGGTGTTAGCTTTCAAATCAATCTATATTTAGAATGGTGGTTAATCCATGAGATTAATAACAAAAAATGAAACCAAAAAACAATTCTTGTCCACACTTATTTTGTTGGCTTTATTTTGACAAGGAGATCTTATATATAGTTTTGATTACGGTAAACGGGAAGGGCCCATACTTGTTACAAATCAGTCATAAAGACAAATTAAAAAACAAATCTCACTAGAGGTTGAGAAGGAAAAACAACAAACATGACAAGTCTCCCAAATAGCAAGGAGAGCAACAAGACCAACAAAGCTTTTAACCGAAGTAAGGAACCGGAAACAAGTTTTGGAAGGACCCAAAACAAACAAAAGATAGGTTTGAACCCAAACTTCAACAATGACCTCAAAGTAAGGGTGGGATGGGATTGAAAACGCTGATCAGTTTTCAGATTGTGCAGGATTCCAATCACATCATCAAGATTTCTCTTAATCTTGCAAGAAACACCATCCTTTTTGAAGAGCTCAACAAGATTTTTCTCATTCCCCTTAAACAATAGAGGGACAGTTAGGCAGAAATTGCACTTTGGACTGCACCAAATCATGAACATCTTGGCACAACAAAGAGAAAAGACCAACATTGTGGAAGTGGTTCAGCCATGAGGGCTCATAGTGCAAATTTTGATCCCAAACACCGAGCTTAGAGTGTAGTTTAACATTGTTAGGCAACTCCATACTAGCCTCTATTTTTTAAACACAAAATTTAGCATATAGGAAGCATGATCTATTCTTCATGACATTGTCCATGGTAATGAATTGGCCAATAGCATCAACTATACCTTGAATGACACATTCATCCCAGTATTCCAATAGGAATTCTGGGAGGCAAACCCAAATAGGAGAAAAAATTATCTCTATAAAATCAAAACCAACAGACCATATCTTTGTAAGTAAAGAAATTCCTTACCTAGAAACCAGGGACCTCCCAAGAAAACTTGAGAGGAGCCCGCAATATCATTGAAGGAGAATAGAAGAAAACCATTCATCATAGCCTTAACAATCAATAGCCTAGAGGCAAGCCAACAGTTAGAAGCCCATCTACAAACAACGTCGATATTAGGTCTATGACCCAAAAATCTACCAATAAGAGCATGTTGCAAGCTTGTCGAGGCTCTGTCCACACAAGCATCGGAAATAGAAAGAGCAAGGATCTCAACATCAATTACATTGCCACCATCATGCGAAGTCATGTTTGTAATAGCAGCAGTAGAAGCACTAGCCAAGGGGGACCCAACATCAAAAGGGTGATGCTCCAACATAGCAGGAGGCATAGGGTCACTCTTGGTCAGAGTAACAGGGTGAGAATCAAGGGATCCCCATCCAATGCTAGCACCAAGAACCAAAGGTTCACTTTTAGTAACATTATTAGCGTGAGCTGTTGTACAAGCAATGATAACAAGGGGCAAGCCAATAGTAGGGGAGAGAGGATCATTCTCACCCAACACAACCGGAACAATGGAAAGCAAAAACCCCTCCTTAGAGAAAGCTCTAAATCCCCAGAACTAGAACCAAAAGGAGTAGTACAAATCTTATATATAGGAGTAGTACAAATCTTATATATAGTTGTTTGATCTATGTTTTGAAGATTTTGAATTGAATTATTATAACCATAAAAAAATATACTATATTTATCATAGGAATACTATCATTCTTTTTTAATTTGCAGTCTCACTATTAACAATGAATTCTATAAAAGGCTATTGGTTCTTTAACATCTATGGTGAATAAGGAACTTACATGACTTATGTACTGGATTAATGGAAGGTAAATGAATTTGTTTGTAGTCTTGAACTGTATTATTGTCATATATGTCTTACCACTACGTCATTTATATTTGTTCCTCCTTGCATGGAGTGCATATGTTTGTATTTTGAACCTATTCACAATACACAAACAAAAAGTTCGAAGCCACCAAACCCATTCATAAAATAATTTATCTACATATCTAAAGTGAAATCATTCAAGTAGCTTATTTCAATTGTATGTAGGTATTTTCAATTCTCGACCACCCTTATATCACCTTAACTTTTGGGTTTTATTTATTTTTAAATGTTGGGCCATCATGTCTGTTTTCGAAAGAGTAAGAAATTTAACAAACACTACAAACCAATAAACTCAATGATAAACCTTGAAGACAATAAAGAAATCAGTACCTGTAACGAAAGTCATAGGGAGAAATTATATGTCTACCAAGTTCCCTTGGTGCTGGTTGTGCGCTGCTGCCACCGCCGCGGGGAAGGCTCTGTAACTGCTCTAATACTGATCCATTTGCCCATCCCACCCTGCGAGGCATTTCTATTTGCTGCATAGGCAATCAATACTCCTAGAAGATTGATCGGATGTTTCCAGAGTCTAGAATATGTTTTTGTTTATTCAAAAGTTGTGTTGAGATTTTGTGAAGTTTTCAGACAACAGTGTTCTTAAACTTATATCAGAAAGAAGAAGAAGATGAATTGCACAACATGAAGCTCTTCTCTTTCCATAATCAAGAAACGCAATTTAGCTGTGCCAGCTGAAGTTTACAATCTATTGGAATACAAGACAAATCTAAGTGGTGGAACTTATGGGTTAGAGTTTATGTTTAGACTAGAAAACATGACAAACCTAGGTGGCAGAAAAAGCTGAAGTGAACCCAATTAGAGAGATCGTCCATTGTCATTTGTCACTGGCGTTTATGGAGTTCGAATGGCGTTTAAGTGAGTATCCCAAAGTAAAAACAAGCAGGAGTCCATGGACGAATATGTAAAAAGCAGTATCTTTTGGAATGTTGTGGCTAGTGGGAGTAGGTGCAGTACACTGGATACTTTCTTGTGAAGTGATATTTGATGATACTGGAAGCTTCTGTTTCAAGGCCTTATTGGTGATATGATTTACATTTTGCAGATAATGGTGATGTTGCCAACAAGTAATGGTCTTGGATACACTGATGGCCAATTTACTTGCTTAAAAGACTCAGACAGGCATGAGATGATTCGATGGCATTTGACAAGTGATGGTACCATTATTTGCCCACTCTAGTTTAGACGACTAATGGGCCGAAAACTTCGACTTAAGAAGAAATTTGTGGTACTACTTATGAAGATATGACAGCCATTTGGAGGAATTCCGAGGATACTGCTTCACTAGGTTACTATACTGTTTCCGGTTACACGTAGCTTCGAGCCTGCCAGATATCTTAGATGTAAAATGGGTTTCTGCCATATGATCTTCTATGAGAATAACCACTATCAATGGCGCATCTAGGAAGTAATAGGATAACCAAGGTAAGTATTTAGGAATTGTGAAATTTAAATTAAAAAATATTTAAGATAATGGTTTTAATCTTATTGAGTTTTTTTCAATAATAGAATAAAAATAAAAATAAAAAGAGGCATATTTTTTTGAATATTTAAAATTGTAGAAAAAATGGAGAGTTTTTGTTATTATGTTTTTATGTCTTCAAATCATATAAATTGTTATAGAATATCATACTTTAAAGATTAGATTCTTATAACTTTTGACATTCTGTTTAACTCCAATTAATATAATTATCCAATATTTAATGATGGAACACCATATTCTAAAGATTAGTTTCTTATAACATTTGACATTTTTTTCAACTCTAATTAATATAATTATCCAATACTTAATGATATATGAATTATGATTAGAAGAGAAAGGTGAGACTTAGTGTGGAAAGTAAAATTCATAAGATTATGAATGAGGTGATTGAATGATAGAATTGACTATTTTCCCTCTTATTTTATTAGTTAGGAGTTACATGAATGATAGTGTGGAAAAAAAATCTTTGGTTTGAGATTTGTTTCTTAATGGGAGACTTAAAATTCATATCTCTTTTTCACAAATTTTTAATGTATTATGCTTTTTTTATTAATGCTTAAATTAATGTGATGTAAGATATTCTAGATAATTCTTGTGTTTATAAAATTAGTTTTGATTAAGATAAGATTTCAATAGATATCATGATTGTGACAAGCTTTCAAAGATACATGCATTTTTATTCTTTTTTGTTGGGATCTACTTTTTTAGTAATTTATCTAAGATTATAATTATGATTCTAAGGTATAAATATTGACTACTTTTAGTAAAATAATTTATAAAAGTGATTGAGTATGAATGAGAGATCTTTGGTTGAGGATTTGATGATTAGTGTAATGAATTTAAGATTTACCTATTCTCTTTTTCATAAATCCTTAATATTAAGATATTTTTTTGTTGAGGGTTTATTCAAATGAAAGAATTATGGAGATATTATTTTAAAAATAATTTATCTAATATTATAATTATGATTATAAGGTATTACTACTATTAAATATGTTTTAGTAAAATGAAGTTTAAATATAAATATAATTGTGTACATCTATGGTCTCAACTTATTAATAAAAGTAGTTTACAAGAATGATAGAAAGGGAAGGAGAGATCTTTGATTCAAGATTTGTTGATTAGAAAGGGTGAATTTAAGATTCATATATTCTCCCTTTTAATGACTTCTTCATTTGAACTAATATGATGTTAGGACATTCTAAGTTAGTCTTGTGTTCATCAAGTTAATTTTGATTGAGATGTTCTTAGTTGCTATTAGATTTGGACATATATATGATCATGACATGCTTCAAAAATTATACATGCTTATTCTTTTTTGTTGAAGGATTATGATTTAAAAAAATTATAAAGATGTTACATTTTTAATACATATATATAACATGATAATTATGATTAAAGATACAAGTATTCATTTTGTTTTGGTAAAAAAAATTGTAATTGAATATAATTGTGTACATATATCATCTCCATCTATTGGTAAAAGAAAGTTTAGAAGAATGATATCATGAGAAAGATAGATTTTTTATTGAGGATATGTTGATTAAGAAGGTGAATTTAAGTTTCACTTAATCTTACTTTTACAAATATTTTGTTTGTCATGTTATTTTATATATATTCAATTAATGTGATGTTAGAATATTCAAAGAAACTTTTGTGCTCATAAAGTTAATTTTGATTAAGATATTCTTAATTGATATTATATTTTGATAGATATTCTAATCATGACACACTTTAAAAATGCATTTATATTTATATTTTTTATTGAAAACATGTGAACTAAAAAATAATATACATATTATGTTTTAAATAATTTTAAATATAAATATTCATTGAATTTTAATGAAAATTTATACATGTATAAATATAATTATGTATATTTAACACACACACATACATACATACATACATACATACATACATACATACATACATACATACAAACATACATACATTCATACATATATATACAAATATATACATATATACATATACATATATGTATGTATATATACATATATACATATACATATATGTATGTATATATACATATATACATACATATATAAAAATCTATATATTTATATTAAAAAAATAGCATAAATTAAGAACCTTATATAAGACTTTATTAAAAGGTATATATATATATATATACTTTACTAGAAAGTGGAAGTACTATATTAATTTTTTTTTGTTAACAATAAACCTTTTAATTTTTAAAGTTTATATCTACATTTAAAAAAAAATCATAGAATGTTGTTTATTTTCATTTATTTATTTTTATTTTTATTTTTACAATAAAATCTACAATCTCAACTCCTTATCATTAAATTATATTTAATGATGTTAAAAATTTATATTTTAAAGTATTAATATAATTGATATGATTTATGTTTTGTAGTTAATGGTGATGTTGCCAACAATTAATGGTCTTAGATGTATTTATGGTCAATTTAGTTTAAAGATTCAAAGATGTTTAATACGATTCAATGGTAGTTATGAAGTGATGGTAACATTATTTTCCCACTCTAGTTTTAGATGATTCAATGGTAGTTAAGAAGTGGTGGTATGATTCTTTGATCACCTTAGTTTTAGATGATTCCTTAACCATTTAAATTGACTTATGAAGGAAAATCATAGTTCTAACCTTGAAACTATGAAAATATGACCACTTCAAAGAATTTAAACTATCTATTTTATGAGGATACCACTTCACTAGATTACTAGGTTGTTCTATGGTAATACCTAAGTTTGAACCTGTTATAAATCTAAATGTAAAATGGGTTTCTACCATATGATCTACTATAAGATAATAACCATTGACAATGACACATGTAGGAAGTTTTAGGATAATTAAGGTAAAAAATTAGGAATATTTAATTTAAATTAAAAAAATGATTGAAGATGTTGGTCTTACCCTCCCAAAAAAAGCTTACTACTAATTCATCCAAGATTTTAAAAAAATAATAATAAACATGTGAAAGGAGGCATAAGTGCATTTGAAGTTATTTTTTGAGTCTTATGTTATTTTTGTATGTATTTTTTTGACATTTACAGTTAAAAAACTTAAAAGTTGTATCAAAGTATTTTTTAGGGCTATGTTTCATAATAATAATAAATTTTAGGTGTTTCTATAACTCTCTATCATATTCTCTCACCTCACACTATTAAGATCTTGGTGATTAGAAAGTGGATAGTTAAGTAGTACCACTAGACATCTTTCCTAAAATCTTTATTTTTTTCCCTTATAAGTACTTTTAATTTATGCTAGAAAACTATGCCATTTTTTCAAATATACATGAAAGAGTTATTATTTTTTCTAAGATATATTGCCCATAAAAGTTAGTGAAATGGGAATGATATGGGATAGTAGGCTATGAGCATGTTTTTTCCTCTATAGTTGGTGCTTCAAAATACTAGGCCAAAACTATTTAAAATTGAGTTCTATATATTTGTGAGCCTACAAACCAAAAGTTTTCTTTATAAACCATTCCCATTTCATTTTAAGTAACAATCTAGACATATTGGGTAATGACTTATAAATCTAGACAACACTGAATAGACACATACAAATTTGGTTAGATAGAGTATACATATTTATAAGTACCATGGTCATTGGATTACTAATTTTAGCCTTCTATAATTGTACTCATTGTGTGTTAGGGTTTGCATCTTATAAAATGATGCAAGAGAATCTAGAGAATGAGAAATCTACATCATCCAAAAACATTTGAATCTTTTGTATGTTCATTTTTTATATTGGTGATCATTGGTAGAAGAGATTGAATGACCTTTTTGTTGTTGATTGACAAAATGTCATATTTTGTCATATTTTGCTGGGGTTTCTCTTTGTTTGAGCCTTTTTCTAGTCATGTGGGGAGGCTTTGTTTCATTCGCCTAGGCCTTTCTTTGGTTGTGAGGATTGTTGGTTTGAGGGACAGTGTGTGGGGTTTGTTTTGCATGCTTAGTGGGGGGAGTTTGAAGTGGTTAGGCTGTGGGAAGTGGTGTCATTTGCTAAGGACTACAGGGTGGGGTGGCCATGGCATTGAATGTTGGGATGGATGAGGTTCAAGGGACAATGCGATGATGGAGGTGGGTGATGGGGTGCCCACTCTACCTTCTCCTGGAGCGGGCTTGTCTAGGATCAGTGCGTTTAAATTGTAAAAGATTAATGGGTGTTTGGAAAGGGCTCAAGTGTGCCCAGTGGTGGTCATTGAAAATGAAGTGGTTGTAGAGGATTTAGACTATTACAACAAGCATGTTTTAATCTGCAAGTTTGTGGGGATGAGGGTCTCTCTTCCTTTCCTTGACCCTTGGATTCAGAGGACATGGAAACTAGAGGGGGATTTCGAGGTTCTGTTAGCTGCAAATAATTTCTTCTTAGTGGATTTTTCATGCATTTCAAGTCAAAATAAGGCTTTTGAGGGTGGCCCATACTTTTATAATCAGGTTGGACTGTTCATTAGACCATGGCATATAGGCTTTAACTCAGTGGAAGAGTTTTTGTCTAAGGTCCTGGTTTGGGTTCATCTTCCTCTACTGTCGCTTGAATGTTGGAGAAGAGATATTCTGTAGTCTATTGCCATGTCGCTGGAAAAAATAATTGGACCCTCTCAATAGATTTTGGAGAAGAGGATATTTTCCTATGCACGTGTTTGTGTGGTGATACACCCTTAATATTAGTGTACATCGGGTTATGAATAGTCGGCTTGTGGCTATCTTAACTCTCTATTAAGTCATATTATCATTAGTATATTATTATTTAGTTGTTTAGGTGGGCCTAAGTCTTATATAGGTGTTTCTAAGTTGGCGTAGGTGATATCCTTGGCATAAATAGGTATATATAGGAGGTTGTGAGTCTTATTTCATCATCAAGTTGTGAAGTGTGTTCTCATTAGAGATA
The DNA here is from genome assembly GCA_007258455.2 of Sequoia sempervirens. Lineage (NCBI taxonomy): Eukaryota > Viridiplantae > Streptophyta > Pinopsida > Cupressales > Cupressaceae > Sequoia > Sequoia sempervirens. The sequence goes on along the minus strand of VDFB02176067.1, from coordinate 5,894 downwards.
TTTGGAGGTTTTCCCCCTCGAAGTGGCTTGCTATTCTCAGTTATTATCAAGTATTTGTAGCATATTTCATATCATATTCTTCTATTGTGCAAGTTATTTCATAACAAGTGGTATCATAGCATGATCTTGGCATCGTAGAGGCAAGGTTTTTCTCAATTTTGGAGGCGATTTTGGGAAGAGAATATCTTTCATATTTTGGCGAATTGTTTTCTGATTTTTAAAGGGTTTTTGAAGAACATATTGAAGAAGCTACAGTCTATATTTTAGAAGAATTGGAGTAGAATTAAGTGAATTATTACAAAATTAGGGTTTCTACACTATTTTTTTGGAATCTACATATCTCGTACATCTTGTCAAATTGGAGTTTGATTTTTATTGGGTTTTTGAAGACATACTAAAGGAGATTACAGTAAAAATTTTAGAGAATTTTAGTTTCATTTGTGTGATTTATTTTAACATTAGTGGTTTCCATCATGACGAGGCCTACAACAAGGGGTAAAAAGAATGTTGTCACTCCAGGGAAGACTCTTGATAAGGATGGGGTAACAATAGAGGATATTAATCCTAATGAGGAAATAAATAAGGTCAAGGAAGACATTTCCTCAATTAAGATGGATATGTGTGACCTAAGAGGAGATATATCGAAAATGCGAAACATGTTAAGCACCTACATGGCTGAACCAAGAAAGAAGTTCTCAAGCGCCCAATGTGAAAATTCTAGGTCAGCTACCATTGACACAAGCTTTAGTACTCCTATGGGATCTAGGAATTTATTTCCAAAGGTGGATATGCACAAGTTCGATGGCAAGGATCCTCTAACATGGATAAACCAAATGGAGAATTTTTTTGAAGTACACCAAATCCCAAATGGATAAAAAGTCACGATGGCTTCCCTATATCTAGAACTAGATCAATTCATTTGGTATCATTGGCTTTGCACTCATCAAAGGAAAAAGGGGCTCACTGTCTCATGGTCAATTTTTACAGAGGAACTCCAAGCACAATATAGCAATAGTGTGACAAACAACTTCTTCAGCCAGCTGGCTAAATTTCAACAAACAGGATCAGTTAAGGATTATATTCAACAATTCCAAAATCTATCCTTAAGAGTGGATACAATTACGGAGGAAAACTTGAATGACTTATACTTGGGTGGTCTCAATGATCACATTCAGCATGAGGTATGCATGTTTAACCCTAGTTCCATAAATGAGTCTTTTATCTTAGCACACAGGGTAGAGGAGAAGTATTTGATTCCTAAGAAGCAAGGGGCTAATGTGACAAGAGAGAAAGATATTCAACACAACCTACTAAGTTGACTCCACAACAAATTGAGGAGAAAAGAGAAAAAGGGTTGTGTTTCAATTGTGATAGCAAATACAGTCGAGGACATAAATGTAGTGAAAAGAAATTGTTCTATATTGAAGGTCCAAGTGAGGAAGAAGCAGTGAGGAACCCATACTAGAGGATGAAAGTGAGCTTGAAAATGAGAATCACATGATTCTCAACCAATCATTTCTTTTCATGCACTCTCGTGCTCTTCGCCCACCTAACCTCAAGGTGGTGGGGTTCTCTTAAAGAAGCAAAAGGTATCAAAGCAGCTGATCTATTCTAGGTAGGTACCATAATTTCATCAACAAAAGTTAGCTACTGGCCTAAATTACTTTTATATATCTATCTGCAGTTTCAGGTTTTGATTGCATGGTGGTAAGTTATTGTTTAGGGGAAGCAAATAAGCAGTTAATAAATTATCCATGGGAGATTATCAACTTGATACCCCAATGTATGAGCATCCATGGTAAATAAATATTGTTTTGGGAGTACAAATGCTTACTACATTAGGGAACAATTGAGATGAACTTCCAAGAACTATTCATGATCAATCAAGAAGGCTAGTAGAGCTAAGGGGGTTGAAGGAAAAATCTCCACAAATGGTAAGCTCTCATCAAATGAAAAATTTTCTTAAGAAAGGAGTGGATGGATTTGTGGCCCAACTATGTTCATTAGAAGTCTTTCAATCTAATGCTCCTACTCATCCAGATTTGCAAGCTATAATTGATCGTCACTCAGTTGTTCTTGGAGATATGCCTAAAGGACTTCCTCCTAAGAGGGATCATGATCATGCCATACAGTTAGTCCCAAGGATCCAACCACCAAACATCAAGCCTTAAAGGTATCCACACATACAAAAGAGTGAGATAGAAAAAAATGTTGAAGAGATGCTAGAGGCAAGAATTATCAGGCATAGCCAACGTGCTTACTCCTCACCTGTGGTGATGGTACGTAAGAAGGATGATACTTGGTGCATGTGTACAGATTATAGAGTGCTCAACATGTACACCATTAAAGATAAGTTTCCAATTCCAGTCATTGATGATTTGCTAGATGAATTGAATGGAGCTATGTATTTTACCAAGTTAGATCTTCGATCTGGTTATCACCAAATTCGGATTAAGGAGGAAGATATTTTTAAGACAACATTTCGGACTCATGAGGGTCATTATGAATTTTTGGTGATGCCATTTGGTCTTACCAATGCACCGTCTACATTCCAAAGTTTGATGAATTCCATTTTTAAGAAGTTCTTGAGAAAGTTTGTGTTAATATTCTTTGATGATATATTGATTTATAGCAAGACTTGGGAAGAACATTTACAACATGTGGACCAAGCATTACAAATACTTGAAGATCATAAAATCTATACTAAGCCATCCAAGTGTGCTTTTGGTCTTATAGAGGTGGAGTATTTGGGACACATAGTTTCACATGGAGTAAAGGTGGACCCTAACAAAATTAAGGCTATCATGGAATGGCCTATTCCAAAAACCATTAAGAAATTGAGAGGTTTCTTGGGATTGATAGGGTACTATAGAAGATTTGTGAATAATTATGGTCGTATAGCAGCACCTCTCACCACTCTATTGAAGAAGGATTCTTTTCATTGGAACGAGTCTGCCAATACAACATTTGAGAGATTGAAGGAGGCTATGTGTACAACTCCAGTGCTTGCCACTCCTGAATTCACCAAGGAATTGTGGAATGTGATGCTTTTGGAAATGGGATAAGAGCAGTGCTCATGCAAGAAGGTTGACCAATTGCTTTTGAGAGTCATCAATTAAAAGGTAAGAATCAACTAAAACCTATTTATGAGAAGGAAATGCTAGCAATCCTCCATGTAGTGAAACAATGGAGGCCTTATCTATTGGGTAGACACTTCAAGGTTAAGACAGATCATGATAGCCTAAAATATTTTTTGGAACAAAGACTATCTTTTGAAGAGCAACAAAAATGGGTCACTAAGATGTTAGGATATGACTTTGAGATTGCATACATAAGAAAGGGAAAGCAGCACATTGTCAGCAGCATGTAGCTCGGGAAGGATGAGAAAGATGCAGCCTATCAGGTGCCCTTCAATACATAGCAAATTGGTCGGAGAAAGCCAAAGCAGAGTGGAAAAATGATGTTGCAACAAGTAATCTCACCGAACAATTAAAAAGTGATCCTAGTAGTTTAGATAAGTTTTGTTGGAAGGGAGACACTCTTTGGTATAAAAAGCATTTGTATCTCTGCAAGAATTCCACTCTTAAAAACAATATTCTCACAGAGTTGCACGGGTCTCTAGTGGGTGGTCATTCAGGATTTTTGAAGACATATCATTGAGTCAAGCAAGATTTTTTTTGGGAAGGGCTAAAGGGTGATGTTCAAAAATTTATGGCTGAATGTTTGGTTTGTCAAAGGCATAAAGGGGAGACAATTAAGACACCAGGTCTCTTGCAACCCTTATCTATTCCCAGTCAATGCTAGAAGAGGTATCCATGGACTTCATCACACCTGGCTCCAAACCGAAGATCACCTTAATATTTATCCTTAACAGTAAAATATCCTGATCGAGAAAGACAGGATCAGATCCCGACTTCATCACCTTTTGTTTGCACCTGACCTGGCGCCTTGTTCTTCATCATAATAAAATGGTTGTTAATAAGTGTTTGAAGCGATATCTACGCTGTTTCCACCTTGTGAGAAACGCCTCGCAGGATTTCACAACACCTGCGGCATCGGTGGTATAACACTTCTTTTCATAGCTCATAAAAAATGTCTCAATTTTTGGCACTTTGTGGATATCATCCTCCTTCCATCACATCATCAATAAAGGTGTCCCCAAGAGTTTAGGCAGTAGAAGACCACTTGCTTCATCAACAAAAAGTACTTTCAGGACTCAAGGAGAATTTAGCCATGGCCCAAAATCGAATGAAACAACAGGCAGATCAACATCGTAGTGAAAGAAGTTTTGAAGTTGGGGATTGGGTCTTCTTGAGATTGCAGCCTTATAAGAAAATATCAATAAAGCAACAAAAAAAGAATAATAAGTTGTCTCCAAGGTATTATGGTCCATACCAAATCATGCAAAAAATTGGTAGTGTTGCCTACAAGCTTGAGTTGCCACCAAAAAAAAAGATACATCTAGTTTTTCATGCTTCCTGTTTGAAGAAGGTCATTGGGCATAATATTCCCACTCAAACAACACTACCAGAGCTCGATGAAGAAGGAAGAATCATTTTGGAACTAGAGTGCATTCATCAAACACGCACAAAGAAGCTGAGGAATAGAATTCTCACTGAGTATCTCATCCAATGGAAGAATTTACCAGTTGAAGATGCCACATGGGAGGATGAGGAGTTCATTCAAAAGTATCCAAACTTGATTAGCATTGAGGAAAATGCTTCTTTGAAGAAGGGGGGCATGCTACGCCCTTAATATTAGTGTACATCGGGTTATGAATAGTCAGCTTGTGGCTATCTTAACTCTCTATTAAGTCATATTATCATTAGTACATTTGTTATTTAGTTGTTCAGTCGCCTAAGTCTTTATAGGTGTGTTCAAGTCGCATGAGGTGATATCCCGGCATAAATAGGTATATATAGGAGGTTGTGAGTCTTATTTCATCATCAAGTTGTGAAGTGTGTTCTCATTAGAGATATTTGGAGGTTTTCCCCCTCGAAGTGGCTTGCTATTCTCAGTTATTATCAAGTATTTGTAGCATATTTCATATCATATTCTTCTATTGTGCAAGTTATTTCATAACAAGTGGAGATTGATTTGAGTCAACCTTTTCCCGACTCTATTGATCTGACAGTGGGGTCTAGTTCTTGGACTCAACCATTAGATTATGAAACTCTGTCATTTAGATGTCATTTATGCCAAGAGTATGGCCATCTTCAGAGGAGGTGTCCATGTGCTCCTAGTGTAGGTAACTCAGGTAATGAGATGGCTCCATCAAATCTAAGATCCAAAAAGGGAAAAGGGACCATGTAGGGGGTGACTCTAGATAAGGATGGGTTTGTGCTTGTTAGGCCTCAAAACAAAGGCTGAGGTCAGAAGAAGACTTTTTGGGATCACCATGAGGAGGGGATGTTTAACAGGTTTGATGTGCTAGATGAATTAGTTCATGAGGAGGGGATATCTCCTGACATGCATGTAGATGCTCCTCCTCTTACTGTTCATAATCCTAAGCCTATGGCTATTACATCTTTGGTTCTTGGCCCTATGGAGGCTCTTGGGGAAGTGAAGGATTATTTGGTTCCCTCCCTTGATGTTGGACTTGGGGATCCTTGTGTGTTGGCTGGTACTTCTTTGGTCTCTACTATTGTTGGTGCTTGCCCTGCTGGAGGTTCGGGTTCTACAGATTCTGGAAAGAGTAAAGCTTTTGCTTCTTCCCCTATTTTGGGTGTGCAAAAAAAGCCCCCAAAAAAGAGTGCTCCTGATAAGTCCGAAAAGGTGGGTAGGAAGAAAGATCAAGAGAAATTTAAGTTGGCCGGTGAGACATTGGTTGAATATGGGTCGGTGAAGACATTAGATACTCACTTCTCTCACCCTTCACAATGGTCATGCTATCA